>VZTO01023638.1:0-38675 GCA_013400615.1 Syrrhaptes paradoxus | reverse complement strand
TTTCAAATTTTTTTTTTTTTTTGCTTGACCCAGGATTTGTGCTGAGTTAGATGAGTAAATACTGGCATGACGTGACATTCTTGCTATTTATGTTCCATCCAAATCAGCGGAAGATAACCTAGGCAAATTTCCATTATCTAATTATAAAAACCTTCTCATATTCCCATGAAACTAATTTTAATTTGATGAAAAACAGACAGCTTGGAAGTGGATTTCCTACGATTCGAGCGATAAGATTCTTTTCTCGGTATGTTCTCAATTTACCAAAGACTCCAAAATTGGAGATCTCTATTAATAAACATGGCTGGTTGCTCATGCAGTGACTTTATGTTATTATTAAAAAAAAATTAAAAGAAAAAGAAGGGAAAAAGGGAAAAAAAAAGTAGATTCAGCAGCTCCTCTGCTGCATTTGGGGGAAAGAGGAAGGGACCACACTGTGTTTTATTTTCAAGAGGGAGCTGTACTGGGCTCCAAAACAGCTCCTGCAGAAATCAGGTGAAGCTCTTGCTTTGCTAAAAGCTACTTGCACCATGCGACGGTCTTGTGTGTTTAAAATGTCAAGAAGAATCCAACAAAAAGTTGTCTTTGGAGCAGTGAGAAAGAAAAGACCAGAGAATATATTATAGTCATGATACGCAGGCAATTAACCTCAATGGGAACAAATTGTGCTTTGATCCTTCTTGTTTATTAAAGGTCACAGTCCCGCAATCCTTTACAGCTGAAAACACCATAGCATGAGCAAGAGTCACCGTGCACGCTACCAGAGCCTCTCCTGAAACTTCTGACACAACAACACATAAAACCACCATAAATTAGCACGAGAAAGCTCAGCTCCGTATCGAACACGCAGCAGCTCAGACCCAGGTCTGACCGCTCTTCCTGAAAACGAAGCCACACAAGCCCCCGATTTCCTGCAAAAATCTAAGAGGAAGATCAATTTAACTAATGATGTGGGGGTTCTGCGTCCCCGTGGACCTCACACATATTATTTATAGAATGCATTAATATTTCATCCTTCCCATCCCTAAACAGTCTTTGAGGGTGGAAAAAAAAAAAAAAAAAAAAGATAGCTCGAGACAGGTAACATTTTAATTGAAATTAATGGGATTGGTTTGATTTCACCTCTGAGAATATAAAAATCATTCATTTTTTTTGTCATGAAAAGAACCTTTAAGTCTCACCGGTACCCTGACAAGTACGACGAACGATGGGTCACACCGAGAATCCATCTCCTGCATCTCCCTCTTCTGCCCAGAGCATCACCCTCTAGTTCCTAAAAAAAGGAAAAAAAATGCATAGAGCACGATAAGATAGAGCTAAACCTCTGTTTTTCCTTCTTCTTTTAATATTGGTGTTTGGTCTGCATGGGGAAATGCCATCCCTTGGATCAGACGGTGCCCAGGCAGCTGTATGGCCATCGTTTCAGCGCTGCCTGTTGATGATTTTCACCTCTGACCGGGAACAGTGGAGCTAGACCCGGGCTGCCGAGCGTGCCAAATGAACGTGCCGGCCAGATTGCTGTTCTCTAAAGGCTGCGCTGAAGCGTTCTTGGACCGTTTACAAGAGATTTGCCAAACCGCTTCAAAACTGAAGTATTACCAAAACGCCGGCCAGCGGCAGGAAGCGGTTCATCGCTGTCCTTTTATTCATCCTCTAACTAGCTTTGTGGTGCCAAAGGAGGCACATGAACCTCTTTGCTTTAATTTCTCTGATGAGTATTTATTTTTTCTATAAAGCGGTAGGATAGGGTTGTGTTTTCTAAAGTACCCAAGTTGCTTCGGAGCACAGAAGCGTCAAGGTTTGTGTTTTCAACTCATTTCTGCGGTTGAAAAGTCAAGTCAATGGACCTCGTGCTCCTAAGTCACGGAAGAGCTTTGGAAATCTCACTAAATCCTTTCCTGAGCTCAAAATGGAAAATAAATGGATCACCACCCCTAAGCCCAGGTTACCTTGCAGCTCAATTCCAATTTTCCTCCGACTGCCCTCTTTCTCACTGTCCGTTATGAAAGAATTTTCCTTTTTTTCGTTCAAATCTCTTATGCAAAAGCTTCTTATACACATTTTACAACCACTATACGCACAACAGCCCCAAAGGTCAGGAGGTGCTGGGTGCCTTCGCCGAGTCGCACTGCACATGTGGATTCAGTCCCAACACAGAGGAAGGTCTTGAAATTATTTATCTTCTGCTGTGATTTGCAAATTATTAATGGCGAGAAGCGAGTAAAATCCCACGGAAGCTGCAAGAGAGTAGATGGACGAGTCAAATACATCATCCTACCCTTAAAAAGCATAAAGAGGGCTGAAGGATTTACTGAACATGACCATGGCTCATTACCCCAAAAAAAACCAAAATGATGGTACAAAGACCCTCAGCGTATTTTTTTTTCCAGTTTCAAGCCACAGTCCAGGTTGGACTTGTTCCTTAATAATGACAGTGAAACGCTTGGTTCTTATGAGGAAAATATTCCAGGTCAGGAAATACTCATCCCAGTGATGCCCAGGGTAGATACCGGCACGAAAAAAATCTCTGCTAATATCTACAGATGTATTATTTTTCATCTAGGTGTCCAAAGGATCTTCCTTTTCTATTCACGCCCAGTGCAGGGCCACCCTTTGTTACAACATTAAAATCTACTTAATATTTTTTTTATCATTTCACATCACAGCCACAGTAATTGTACCCTCAGGAACAAGCCTTCTTCCCACCGATGCTTTTCCATATTATTGGCATCTTCCTCATTTGGGGACCTGAAATGATCTTTTTTGCATTTTCCCCATAAAATGACAAAACACGGCTGGTTGTGGCTCAAGCACTATTTGGAGCATGACCCCCTCGGCTCCTGGTGTTATCCAAATTAGATTTTGATCTTTGTCAATTAGGCTTTGCCACTGTGGACCTGCTGTGCCATTATCAGGAGACTCGCTGTCAGGGTTGGTAAGTCACTGAACTTTGGAAGCCTCTCTCCACCTTCCAGGGATGCAGCTTTTACAATTAGCACGATTGAAAAAAAAAAAATAATTTAAAAAAAAAAAAATTAAAATTTCTATCCACAACCTTATTTCTGGCAATATTTGCACTGTTTGTCCTTAAACCAAGAATCATTAGCTGCAAGGAGAGCTTTGCCTTCCCATTGCAAAAAAAAAAAGGAAAAAAAAGTCAAAACCAAGCAATCTTCATTTCTGCCAGGAATTTGGCTTTCCTTTTGCTCTTTTTAATGTTCCTGGCTTTGTAACGTACCCTGCGCTGGATTTGTCTGCGGGCCAGTTTTGCTTCTGGGGAAAAAAAAATAAAAATGTGGCCAACTGAAAAAAGATAAATGCCAGGAGGTCTTCTCTGGTTGTCACACGGCAGGGCTGGGACACTGCTCCAGCCCAAGTGTTTTGTCAGCTGGTTGGTGTGGAGGATTTAAACTGGGCAAGAAACGGGGGAACGTCAGACCTGGCACACTTGCTGGACTTACACCGAGTCTCCTCCTGCGACACCACGTGCCTCAAGCGCCATCCCAAGCGGTTCAATACGAGCAGGTCAGCTGCCAAAATCCTTCATTTTCATTCTCACATCGAAATCCTGGCTCAGCATCTGTCAGGTGCACTCACTGAGTTTCGTACCAAGTTGTGCTGCTTGGTCCAAGGGGAAGGAGGAGCCTTCCTTGCATGGAGGAAAAAGTGTCACACACTTCCCAAACCAGGATTTTCCAGCAGGAGATGTCATTTCACAGTTTGCCCTGGTTTCAGCTGGGACAGTTAACTTTCTTCCCAGCAGCCGGTGTGAGGCTGCGTTTGGGTTTGTGCTGTTCTCTCCATTCCAGGATTGCAGTTTCAGGACTCTCCCTGCTCCGGGATCATTAGCCAGGAACAGGCTGAGCCTTGGTCATCGGGTGATGAGCAGTGCCACTGTGTATCACTCATTTGTATATATTACTATTATTACCATCATTATTTCCAATATTCTTGTAGTTTAGTTCTTAAATAGTTCCCCTTTCAACCCACAAGTCTCCTTTTCTTTCACCCCTTTAATTTCTCCCCCATGGTGGTGGGGGGGGGGGGGAGCGAGCGGCTGCATGGTACAAAACTACAACAAGGTTTTAACACCAGGAAGAGCCACAACAATCATCAGGTCTGACCTTGTGAGCACCAAAGGACAAGGGCTTTGCTGAATTAGTGACCTGCTAAAGACGGAGGCACATTTAAAGGTTGTTCCTATCACCTTGTGGGCAGCAATTCCCCATCCCACACCCTGCTCACCAGTGCAGACCTGGCACTTCTTCTTCCTCAAGTGTTTCCAGTCCTCAGAGGTGCAGCAAAAGCCCCCAGATTGCCCAGCTTGGCAGCTGCTCTTCCAGATGTTGCCTCTGGAGAAACTACTCTCCTAAGTGCCACTGGAAGGTGATGGGTGGCCTGTCCGGTTCCTACAACAACAGCAGCAAAAGTGTAAAAATAACAGATAGAAATCATATGGAAAAGGATAAGAAGCTATGGGATAAACATGGAACACAGGTAAAACCTAAAGGCTGTCAGTGCAAAGTGCATTAAGAAAAAAAAATAAGGGAATATAATAGTTTAAAAATATGATGATGGCAAGGTAGGAAATGGTACCACTAGCAGAGAAGCTAGAAGTGTTACAGAATGCAAAATACAGCTCAAACAAGAGGAAAATCAGTAATTTTCAAACTCCGGGAAGATATATGATTTTCCAAACTTATCCAACTTGCTATGAAACACAGGGAAAAATAGAAAACAGATATAGCAAAGTACATAAAACATTGCAGTACCACAAAACACATAAAACAAATAAAAATAAATATGTCATATTACTATATTTACTTCCTTGGCCTTCTTACACCGGCTGGCTGAGTTCTAAATTGAATAGGGATGAAGATGAAGGTAACGTATCCTCAGATTTCAACTAGAAATATGGAGTTGTAAAACAAGAACAACCCGCAAGCACATATGCCACCCACCTGTCTTGGAGAAGTGAATATGTCCTGAAACATATGTAGCTTTAGCACAACACATGAAACATTTATAGCTTGCAAAGGGAAATGGTCCAAGCCTTCCTTCTTGGGGGGCTGAGGCTGGATTTGCAAGGGCACGACCCACGCACTCTTCCTCGTAGGCAACGGGATTGTCACCCACTGGGCTCCCAAGTTCTGTTTCTGCCAGAAGGGCACATTGATGGAGAAGCCATTCCCCAACGCTGTCCCCATGCGCATGGCCATGTTGGGTTGACAACCCTCCAGCACGTCTTTCTCTAACATCCACAGGATGCAGTTTTGGCAATTTTCCACCTGCAGTAATGATTTGGTCGTGAAACATAACATCAGCGTTAGCCACCTTCTGCCACAACCCATGGCTTGTTCCAAGCTGGATCCAACTTTTCCCCCATATTTTGTTACTGGGCGTGTGAAGTAAGAGCAAGACAACCAAAGTGGAGGAGCCATGCACAACCCCAGGAGCTCAGCTCCTTTCACTGCAACGTTCTTGGGGATGCTGGTGTCATCTAACGATAGGAAAATGAGTGACTTGGTTGGGTTTGTCCCTTGCTGGCCCGTTAAGCAGACAGCACTGGGCAACTAAAGGGAGGAGGTTGAGCTGATGATGAAAAAGCTGCTTGGGAAAACGGTTGCCACAAGCAGCCTTGGCTGGAAAAATTGATTTTAGCAAGATTATTTGTAGGGGAGGTTGCAGGAACGGTTCGGAGTATTATCACCTCTTTGTCAGTCACTTAATTTTGTCAACCAAGCCAATTCAGTCTAAATTTTTCCATATTTTGCCTTCAGTTTTAATCAGAAGAAAACCTGTTAGTCATTCTGCAGGCACAGAGAGCAAGAAAATAATTTTTTCAAATTATTTTTGATAATAAGAACAGCTTACCAGTTCTGAAAGGGCAGTGCTCTGGAAGGTAAAAAATGAGCATTACAGTAAAACTCACACAAAGCGTAAAGCAAGGCCAAATTTTGAAGAAACTGGTTTTCTAACTGATCGTCTTATTAGGTTTTGATCCAAGGCATTTGAAAATCTTTGGTCCAAGCCCTTAAAATACACACTGCTGATAGTTTTCTATTTCTCAGCTTATTCAGCATGTTCAAGAACATGTACTAAACTGGCTTGACTGCAAATTAACTCGACAGAGGAAGCCAATACTAGATTTTTAAGATATTTTATTGTATAGCCTAAGAAGTGAGGCACAGATTATGAAGTTCATGTATCATTTTGCAGGATTTATTTATTCTTTCTTGCCAACACAGCTCCAAAGCCCAAAGGTCAAATCCTACAGATCTTGAAATTCATAGTTTTGCCACTGACTTCACTGATGGCATAATTTCAGGCATGAAGACTAAGTTCTTGCTTGAGGTTTACTTTCTTGTTTTAGCTGTGCTTTTAAAACCCTTCCAAAAAAAACTCTATAAAAAAACCCTATAATGAGTATTCATATAAATGGCATTCCCAGCCCAAAAACCAACCAACTATCCAAAAAATCTGTCAGAGAAAATGAATGGAAACGTATATCCAAGCCTGACTTTGACATCTCATGCTCAAAGTTTACAGCATGGTTTTTTGATGGCTCCTGGTGAACTATTGCGACTCCTGTACTTTGCATTCTTCAGTGTTTTTAGCTGCTGTTGACAATGTGTGATATTAATGGCCATGCTATAAGATTATACGACTGCAAATCAAAGTGTGTCTCACCTTCCCAGCTAGCTCCATCCAACACAAGCCTTTTGTCCTGCTTAAATCCCACTTATGCCCCACATCACGATCTGAAATGGGCAACGTTCCTTTTGGTGGCCCCATGGGTAAGACCACTGTCACCTGCTGTAATTCCCACCCAACATCCCAGCCACAATAGCATTTATGGGGTGAACGTCTTTCCAGATATGGACACGGACAGATGAGAATAATCAATGCAGCGTACGACTCATTAAATGTGAAGGTTATTTTCTCACACACCTGCAAATACTTGCGTGGATCAGTTCTGGAGAACAAAGCCAAGCTAAAGGCAACTTCCAAATATCCAAGTGGAATTCATTAATGCGGAGGCCAGGACTATGCCAATGGCATGTAAATTGAAAGAAAAGCACCTCATTTAATGGAAATAATATTTTATTTTCATTTCACATGTGTTTAAGACATGTAGAGCTAAAAAGAAATTGCACATCGCACAACAAAAACTACATTAACTAATGCTACGAAATTAAGATTGGAGGTCATGGGCTACTGTGGTCTGCCCTGGACTTTTTTCTGACTTCCTTTGATAAATGATGTAGGAAGTTCTTTTAATGAGGCTCGATCTTAGATATAGAAATACACACCATTTTAATCTTGCAGCATTCTGCATGCTTATCCATACTCTCCTGGAGCAGACAATAGGTGATGGCAATTTGCTACGATAACTGAAGCTTTACAGCTGAGTTCTACAAGAACGGCAATATCTGAATCTAAAACACAGCCAGTTCTAGCAGAATACTTTGAAACACCAGCACTGAGTAGTGACTGATGAGTGCAGAGGCGTTCAGACACCCCGTTACACCACTGTCAATTCCATGGGCAATTTCTTGTCCCTAAAGCTGGCAACGACCCACACTGCCATCAGCCTCTTTTTTGATTTGCCTCAGTTTTCCCATCTGTAAAATGGGTATTCACAGAATGCTTTGGACACTAACTTATTAGCGGGTACAAAATGATGGCTTTAGGAATGGGACAGTATTATACATTTACTTAAATCCCTGCTATCGTTAATAAAATTCTTCATTACAGGGTGCTTGTGCACACACACACACATCTTTATTTGCACTATATTTAAGTGTGTGTGCGCCTATAAAAGCATATTCAGACCTCTGTTAATCTAGGACCACATTAAAACATCAGGTTAAGCTCTAGCTCTAATTCTTTTTCTGCATTTTGCTGATAAACGGAATTGGATCCACTTGTATCTGCTTGAGCTCAATGGCAGGTCAGCAGCAAAACCAATTGTAGAACGGCAACATCACAGGCTACAAAAAATAGAAAATGACCTAATCCTGTTCCTACTAATTTCAAAAGACGGGATATTTACGGCAACATCCTGACCCATGCTGAGTCAATAGGGATTTTGCCACTGACCG
This sequence comes from Syrrhaptes paradoxus, assembly GCA_013400615.1. NCBI lineage: Eukaryota > Metazoa > Chordata > Aves > Pterocliformes > Pteroclidae > Syrrhaptes > Syrrhaptes paradoxus. The sequence goes on along the minus strand of VZTO01023638.1, from coordinate 30,570 downwards.
CAATGAAACCAAGATTTTGGAATAAGGACATGATTCTGGAATTGATTTGTGTGATCTGCAGGAACAAATACATCCTGAGAAGATAATGAAAGTTAGTGGACCTGGCTACAAGTCAAATTCTGCCTAGGCTGATCTGACAGCATAATCAAAGCTATGTTAGAAAGCATGTAATATTATACAAATATATATATTTTCTCAAATGACTCTACAAACCCACAGGAATTATTTTTTTTTACTTAAATGGGAAGGAGAAAAATCTATATCTTGGAGAGTGAAAAACAAATTAAAGGTTCTTGAAGGGTGTTTCTTAACATTTACCAGTGGTTTTCCCCATGGAAAAGATGAAAAATTAGCTTGAACCCAAGAGCTTTTGGTCTTTTGTAATCCTTTCCTTTTTTTTTTTCCCCCACGATGAATATAGATTTTTTTAATCCTATATACAGAGATTTCACATATTTAGATTTGAAAGCTTTCTTATTGTTCCATGAGATTGTTTTAAATTAAAAACGCATAGGGGACTTACCTGTAAAACCAAAATGTGCCGGCACACAGGCATAAGCAAACACCATATGAATCCGGGGAAATTTTTGAGCGTGTTTTTAGAGTCTATAACAAAATAATCCTGGCATCAAGAGAAATACCCTGCTGTCAGGCTTCCCGTGATAAGATAAGAATCTTTGCTGTCTGCTTCTATTAGGCTCCGCGCAGGAAAACATCAGCGGTCGTTAAGGAGAGCTTTGCCATCTCCCATCTGGGTCTCATCACCGCGTCGCGCACGACTCTACAAAGTCCAAGAGGAAATAATGCCCGTGTCTGGGCACAGCAGCATTGCTCTGGGCTGGGGGAGAGACATACTCTTCTCTTTCTGCCCTGTCCTACTCTTCCAAGCTTGAGTTGGCTTGGCTTGGACTCAACCACTCGGTCTCGTTTGTGATTTTTTTCATTCGTTTAGGTTTTCCTTCGTGTCTCCAGTTTATGGGAGATGACCATGGTGCTCGCTGCAAATGATCTTCTTCTTGCACTTTCATCAGGAATAATATTTTCTAGAGAAAATATTATATTTCTTATGAATGTATTTTAAGGATGCTATCAGCCAAATCACTTCTGAAATTCAACCTTAAGGCTAAAAAAAATGACCAGGGATTCAAAAATCTGGGTTAAGTTTTTTTTTGGCATAAATTACTTCATCTTTAAAACACTCAATTCTCTGTCGGGGAAAAATGGGGATGGGGTTATTTCCTCCCTCTTCCACTCTTTCCCTCCACTGCCTGTTCAAATGTAAAAATCCAGAGGAAGAACCTTCCCAGTCTCTGTTTGGGAGACCTCGCATGAGGCCAAATACCAGCTGGACGCCCAGAAGACAAATAATATTAACAAGGCAGATTTTACGATGCATCTGATTAAAAAAAAAAAAAAGTGGTTTAATCAATCCAAATTATCTAACTGTAGTAGCTAAATTAGCTAAAAATAACAAAGTTCTTACTTAGATATTCACAATCGACTGTTTCACATATTCTTGAACACCCATTTCAAACCCCTATTTTGAGAAGAATTCCTTGCTCGCAGGGATATTTGTGGGAAATGAAGACCAAAAAGGTTGAAAATTAATTCCTTTAGAAGGACTTATGAATATTTGTGAAAAATCCTTTAAGTAACATATTTCAGATACAGGTGATTAACTGAAAACCAAGTATTCTATAAATAGTTAATGAAAAGTTTGTTTGCTTAGAAAAAAACTTAAAATCATTTTTGCCAGTCCTAATGTGTGCGCGCCTTCCATGGTTTTGATATTTTTATAACTTTGCATTTGAGGAGTTCCTGTTGATGTTAAATGACTGGTTTTGCGAGTTTTGCCCAACAGCTCGAATATTTGAAGAGAGATCCATCATATTCTTCTACCAACCCTCAGAAACAACCTCCCAGCCGGAACTACGTCCCGCAAACTCACGTGCTTGCAGCCACCTCGATGCTGTTAGAAATTGTAGGAAGGAACGACCCATTGGTGCCAGGATTTGGCACTGCTCACCCTGGTCACCAGGAGAACGATTTGGGAATGTTGAAAGAGATGTGAGATAAGACCTGTATGGAAAAAAAAAAAAGTTGAATTTTTCACAGTTTTTTTCATGCATTATTAAAATGGAGATTTTTAAAAATTAAAACTTTATTTTTTTTTGTCCCTTTAAAAAATGCAACAGATGTGTGCAAAGATGAAGCCGGTGCCTGCAGTAGCTCTCAGAAGCCGTTTTATAGTTATGCTAAGCACTTACCGGAGGAGAGCACGGTGGAATGAAGGCATGTATCTGTCATATGTTAATGAGGGGAATCTGTATAGAGCCAAGTTTTATAACCTTGTTCAATTTTAAGAGGTTTTTACAGTTACTGAATGCATTAAAACCCAGAAAATGCTGTGGGGATTGGCCATTGAATTCTACACACTGGAAAGCTCACTTGTTGGGTCTACGGGGAGAGCTGATTTGGTTTTGCTGTATGGCCGTACGCATACAACAAGCAAAACAACGGTATAAAACTCTGCAAATCGGAGTCGGCGTAAACCACAAGACGCTCGCCAATAAACCTTAATTTGACTGCAAAAAGCAATTTATAAAAGAGAGCTCTTGAACATCTCTGGTTCCTCTAATCATATCTAATTATGGATAGATATGTGCCGCACGTAGAGCATCAGGAGAGACGTTGCGGGTTCTCCAGTTGCGGTGGGGGATGCTGGAGCCCTCACTCGGGCAAAATTCCACTTTAAAGCCTTTTGTCTCAGAACCGCAGGTCAGACCCCAAGAAAAAGAGATTTTGGTGAAACATCTGAGATAAGCAGAGGGATTGCCCTGTGAGCAACAGAAGCAGAAAAGACAAGACCGTGCTTTCCGTATGGTGGTTTGGTGGCTACAGCAGAAATGTTCACATCCACTTGAGTTTACTCATAGGAGCCATCCAATTGACTTCAGCAGGACTAATGTAGATGCCCTCTCTCTAATTCCTGAGCCCTTTTCCACCCAGGTTGGCCCTTGCAAGGGGTAGACAGGAGCCACCACCACCACAACCACCATGACCACCACCGCCACCATGACCACCACCGCCACCATGACCACCACCGCCAACATGACCACCACCGCCACCATGACCACCACCGCCACCATGACCACCACCGCCAACATGACCACCACCGCCAACATGACCACCACCGCCACCATGACCACCACCGCCACCATGACAACCACCGCCACCATGACCACCACAACCATCATGACCACCACCACCACTGCAAGTTAAGTTACAAGTTAACATAACAAATATCTTCTCTCTGTGTAGATTAGGAAGACCATCCTTGGGACAGTTGAGAAAAACCTTCTAATCACCTAAGTTTTCTTAGATTTATCCTTGAAGATGGGAACACCCTGGAAAACACTCAGTATGTTTGGAGCAGTCAGCCAAGTTAGTGATTAGTGCTGTCCAAAAGTGACCTATCCTCATTTCAATATAATTAAATATATATAAATTAAATTGATTTTAATATAATTTAGTATAATCATACCTCCAAGCATTGGGACAACTCCCCTGAATTAAGACTCCTCCCACTTACCACGCACATGTAGTAAATGTAAAGAACACTGTTTTGAAATCAAAACAAGAAAAGAACCAACCAACTGCAGTTAAGAAGAGACAAAAACTAACCAGTTATAGTTGGAAGGATGGGGCAAAGCAGACAGAACTAACATTTTGAACTGCGTAAATACACAATGCGAATGAAACCGAGTGTGCTAGATCTGCGGAACTACCACCTCTGCGCAGATACACTATAAATAACATCTCGGCTCTGTATGGATTAGCTTCTTGCACACTGGACAACAAATTCTGCTTGTGAGACAACACCATCACCACCACTACCACCACCACCACCCAGGGCAGCAGATCCCCCAAGCACCACTGGTACCTCCTTATATCCCAACCAAAGTGCCCAGCAGTGGCTGGAGTAGTTTCTTCTCTGCTCTTCCACCACTGGGCATCCAAAACAATCATTTAGGTCCCAGCTGGAGACCATCTGGGATTTTGCAAGGAAGCTGGAGATGAGGGCAGAGGCAGGACCTTCTCCCCAGGATTGGCTGCAGGATGCTCTGATGAACAGCCCAGGGACAGCAGAAGTGGACCCTGATGCATCTCCATGGCCAACAAGGCTGGAAGAGGCAAGAAGCAGGAGAAGGGAGAAGGTCAAACCTTGGGGTTCAGCACCCGTCCCAAGGGACACGCGCCAGCAGAGGGTCGGTCGCAGCACGCACCGCCAGCACCGAAGGAAGCGGCCAGGGTGTGAATTATCACTGTGTAATTCCCAGGTAAATTGAGTTAATGAAGCTGTGGCCTAATTAAACCCCATCCTTTGCTCCCTCCCTTCTTCTCGAGAGAGGGTGAATCCATGCAGTGTTTTCACTTCTGGGCAGGGAGTCCTGGAGCCTTTTCCTAGAAAAAAAATAAATCCCCTTGAAGTGTTTCTGCATATCTGCAAGCTGGATCCTGCAAGAGCTTCAGGTGAAATGGTCAGACTAGGATAACAGCAAGAAAAATCAACACAGGATGAAATTTTTTTTTGTCAAGCAGCTACTTCATAATTATGTCAGAAATGGGCCAGGATGTCCAAATGGTTCCACCAAAACTGTTCAGACCAGAGTGATAAACAAGATTTGAACGAGCACAAATTTTAAAACGAGCAGGGCTGAATACACAGATCAGGATAGCGATGTGCTGCGGAAAATTCATATAGCTGAAACCCAACAAATACAACTAAGATCTGACACACCGCCCTTATTGCAGGAGATTTAAAATGTTACAGCAACAAATAACACATTTTCCACAAGAAAAAAAATTGTGAATCAGCAGCTTGATGTGTTCCCAGTTTTCACAAGCAAAGAACTGTCTATTATAATCTTGTTTTTCTCTAGCCATAAACAGAGTGTGAAAGAAAAAAAAAAAAAAGTGAAATTTGGGTTGAATATGGTTATAGTTATTATTTCCCTTCTGGGGATTTATTAAGCATGTGTTAGGAGTTTAGGTATAAAATGAAATTGTTTTTTCGCTACATGGATGTCTTCTGTGACTATCTGTAAAATTTCATTAAGGTGTTAGACTTGATATTGCAGATCAAAGTAATCCCAGGAGATTAAGGAGACCCTGCTAATTGACTAAGGTCATGTACTGCACTTCCCACTGGCACTTTGGCCTACATTGACAACAGAGGAGCATTCCCATCTCCAAGGACCATTCTATAAAAATACCATTTTCTTTATCTGTAGTCCAGTTTTCACACGGCTAGGATAACAAGGGATTTCAGAAATCCAGGTGGACTGATTAGAGTTTTGAGTATGTAACTTTCTGAGTTAAAAAAAAAAATATATACATGATACTTTTGAACAATTTTGACATTTTATCTTACCCTTTAAAACTCCCGGGAGCAGATTGCACGTTAGGTGTTTAAGAATAAAAAGTGTCAGCATCTATAGCAAGTTCCATCATTCAAACTTGGCACTAAAAAGGATATTGAAAGCTTTGCTGCAGACCATTAAAACCAGCTAATTTACAACCAAAGACATTGTTGCATGAAGTGCCAACTTGGTCAATAATTAGGGCTTGGAATATATAGCCAGCTTTGACAAGAGAAAGTTCCTAAAAACCTTTCCCTGTTGATCAAAACACACAATATATTACTCTCCATAGGATGGTCATTGTTAGCTCCATATTGTGATATTATGGAAAATTATGGACTATCGAGGGGGCGTGGTGAGGAATTATTACCGCTGTCAGCGAGATTTGCGAACCCGTTGTTGAGACGCGCGCTCCCTCTTGGATCCTACGCTTTGAAATGTGAACGCTGGAAGAGTTGGAGGGAATTCAGAGAAGAACTACAAGAACGAAGCGCGATTGGGAAAATATGGCTCTTTGCTGTCTTCATCATGGGAGAAGTAAGGAGCTCATAGCCAATTGACCAGAAGTTTAAGGGTAAGATTTACAGTTGCACGGAAATAAACAGGGGAGCTCGGATCATACAGCTCATTAATTTAGCAGACTCTGAACGAGGACAGCTGACAACAGCAAGCTGAGTGAGAAAAGTGCAAATTAGAAATTAGATGACATTTCTTAACTCTGTAAGTTATATCCCAAGTATTTTTGCCGGCGTTGTTTCACTAAAAGTCTTAAAACCAAATGATTTTTTGTTTTTTTTCGTAAAAAGCGCTCAATTTCAACCAATTGATTTTTAGGTTTGATTCACTGGTTGTTTTACCTCCCAGTTCTTCTTGAAGGGAAGATTCAAACTTGAGGCAATGTCACAAGCAATGGGTTTACTGGGTACGTTATAACGACGTTAATGGATGTAACAACCACCCTTCCGTTCACCGGATGAAATCCCCGTCTATGCAGAAGGATAGTAGAAGGCTTATGACATACATAAAATGTGTGTCGTTTGCATGGAGATGAATTTCAGACTTTAGAAGCCAACAGAATCCCATTTTCCATTATGTTCACCCAGCAGAACGGATTTCATTAATCAACCTATCATCAAGAGCTCAGTCCTACCACATTACTCACGCTAAGTAATACCTAAGATGCAAATAGGTCCTCTAAAGCGAAGGACGCGTCTGGAGGAGTTGTGTCATTCTGGAAGGAAAGGTGCTTTAACGGACTTTGCAAAATCCCCGGTTTCACAAACGAAATTCTCACACCCTTTCGGCTCTTCGGGAAGGTCTTAAATAAATAAACTGTTCAACAGAAGTAGTTAATCGCCTATAGCACTGGAGAACGATGGAAAAAGTTAAACTGTTGATGGATGTAGCTGATGAGAACAGGTAAATCTTCCCATCTACCACTTCTTTAGCTCAAATGGACATGTTGAAATTCCTTGTCATTCAGCAACGAACGTCGAACTCTCTAAGCCACCGTTTTGAGGAAGATACAGGAGGCCTTACGTCCTAGTAATACGGAAAGACTTGGTGTAGGTGAGGCTTTCTCTACTCTTGATTCATCGGAATTCAACATGCTGGCAGTATTTTTAATGTTCCGCATATCCATTTAACCAGCCTATCACTGGAGGTTGCTAGGCTTATCCACCATAACTAATACCTGTCTTCACACTCAATAAAACCTTTGTTTCCTATCTCATTAAAATTTTCCCAAAGTTGGCTGGATGTTGTGTTTTCCTTGCTTTATGTCCTAAACAGCACTAGAAAGCTTGAATGACCAAACCGACTGAAGAACAAAGCATGAGAAAACCCAACTTTTATATTCACATCGTGAATCCCATGATTTTTTTTTCTCCAATACAAATGAAAAGCAAAAAATTTTATTCTTCCCACTGAATTATTTGTTTATTATTACTTGCAAAATGCCTAATAGGTGTTCGGTGGGTTTTTGTACCTTTTCACATGGTTTATTAGTTGTTTCCTATTGCCATGGGTGGTACGTGAATCATTCCAAAGCCTCTTTGGGATAAAAAGTGGAAAAAGAATGAGATATTTGTTAATTGTTGCTGTTCTTGCTATGATCTTTGGCAACACCTGCTGGTGGCAGTATGCAGTGCTGTAGCCACTCTACATACGTGCCTTCAACATATAGACCAACGGACTCAACACGTAGACGTAAAAATATCAGGCCAAGTTCAAGAAAGCATTTGCATAGGCTTTATAGGCTCAAACAGTCTTTCATATTAAAACGTGCCTGATTTTCTTCATCAGTGCATTTTTGTAAAACTTGCAATTTGACGGTAATTTAACCCAAACAGAATTTTGTACAGAACATCTTCCGTAGACTTCCTAGGAACGAGGTGTTTGGAGCAGCAAGGTAAATAACATTTAGGCATCTCATAAAAACTGTCTGGGTTTTTTGTTTTGTTTTGTTTTCAAATCCTCTTTTTTTTACATAGAACAGCAGCAAAGCCTTGTGTTGTAGGTGAAAGTCTGTAAATCTGCAGTAACTGAAAAATAACAGAAGGCGCAGCAGCATTCTTTATGTTAGTCTATATTGATCGGCTCTAATGAGCACCAGTGGAGCTGTAGCTAATGGTGGTATGTCTGGTGTTAAGGGCAAATGTGGGAGAAGATTATCAACCCAAGGGGTTTAACAGTTGCTGGACTGCCCTCAGCCCTCAGGGCAATGATGCACTTGAGAGGTCACTGTATCAAATGAGGGGAGAAAAAAAAAAAAAAAGATTCAGCTTGTGCTGCTGGAAGAAATGCAGCAGGAGCTGTATTTTAGCCCAGACTACAGGCATCAACAAAACACTTCCTAGCTGCTGTTCCTTTCTTCCCCTCTTTTCTCCCCCACCCACCATCTACCTAGCGTTGTATTTATAATTAAGAATCATAACGTCAACGATCTGATGAGGGATAGCATCCGAATTACTCGCGCTCGAATATGCACGGGGACCAAGCGGGCACCTTGGCGTCACCGATGCAAGGGACTCTTGGAAGCGCCAAGGACAATGACAATGAGTTACGGTAGAGAACATTTTTACACCGGATGCCTGTTTATTACCTGGGGGGGGGGGGTCACGTTGCCATTTGATGTGAATTTGCTTGATATTTCCTTCACTATGTTGCTTGGCACCCCCTTCCGAGATCTGAGAGGGGCGAGATGAGTGACCACCGGAGCAGAGGAGGCCACCAGGCTTCAAGGGAAAGTCAACCGGCAGATACGAGAGAACGCTCGCAGTAAAATGTTAGCGCAGAAAGGAAGCTACAGGTATTCAAAAAGATAAAAATGAACCGAGAAATGCCTTGAGGTGTATGGCATGTTGCACATTCTGTGCTTTAATAGCATAATGGAATAATTTTAGCTGTGTGAGGCTCCAAAACACACCGAGAACATCTGTTGAGAAGCGAGGAGTGAGGTTTCAAATATTTATCACGATAAATACTTCTAGACTTTAAAAAAAAAATAAACTGAATATTTTACTTAATGTTGTAAATAAGCAAATTAAATATTACCTTAGCTCCGTTATGCCATGGTACCCTGTGGTTATGGCAAATTATTTATTAGGTCTTTAAAAATTCTAAGACATGGATTCCTCTGGCTCCTTAGAGACCGATGATGGGTCAGATTATTAAAAAAAACCTCTACAGTTCTAATTTTTTTGCAGTGTTCATATGCAATAAGGCTGAATCTAGCATTCTTTGTTCCAGTCAGGGATTTTCCAACCAGAGTTTTGCCTGAACAAGAATGAAGCGAGCCAGGATTTGGTCAAAAACGAAGAATATTTCCTACCACTGTCAGCAAAAAAATAAGGCTTTCGACTATTATCGGGCTGTTGACACAAAAATACCTGAAATAAGTGGAGCAGGCACTAAAGCTGGCATGCACACTCACTGGGAGCAATGAGGCTGGAGATGATAAGAAACATTTTCTGCCAAGAAGCCGGAGCTGACACATCCGACGCTCGCTGCCTGATGGGCTCCAGCTCAGGGGGTTTGTGTCTGCCGGCTCCCACCACTGTCCATTAGACAGGCGCCCGCGCCAGGGATGCTGCAGCCACAAGTGACACTAATGTGCTCAACGGTTGACACTGGGGAACCCACAGAAAAATGTGTTCATGCCCGTGGTTGCGTGCACGGTTAAAAAGTGACCCAGTCTGGCAAAACAGAACGAGGGAGTTTGCATCCCTGGTGTTTCATCCGTCCCTATCGTCAGGCCTCGTTAATGCTGAAATTTCCAAATGTCCTAGCAAAAAAATAACTCACGTTATTTTTAGAGGACATTCTGAGATGTATTTATGTATTTCCTGCTGTAGTTTGCATTCACACCTGGCTTAGCCAACACCACGCTTGCTCTTTACAGCATGACCCTACAAGCAAATTCACGACATTTATTTTCTCCAGACTTGAGTTCAAAAGCAGCTTGAGTGGGCTTTCTAATTCATACAGTTGTTGAGATTTCTTCCAATTGGAAACGCTCTGTTGCCATGAGTTGGGCAACACGAGCAGGGGACAACCACGTCCGCAGAAATGTTCCTGTAATACTAACTTATTGACAAGGCCACGGCTGGATTTAGAAGCTTCCAAGAAAAAAAAAAACGAGATTCCCATCTCCAGACGAAGTCAAGAGCTAGATAGCGTGTTTCAAGGGAGTGCTCAACCTCTTCAAAGGTTTTTAAGAACGTGTTTTTCTCCTGCTCATATGTCAGTTTTAAGAGCTCAGGTTCTCGTGGAGAACTGGACACCCAGAAACACGAAGGGCTGGTCAAGTTTGAGAGGTGGGACCTTGCTTTCGTCATGGGCTCTTCTGATACTCTAAACCACTTCTCCACTCTTTGTTATTGAATTTTAGTTTTGGACATATTTCATCTTAAGAAGGTTGTAGATAAAATTTCCTATGCCTTTTTAATTCTGATGACAATCAAATTCCTGTCTATATAGCAGAAAATTTTGTAGTAGACAACGACCAGTTTTAAAATATATTAAAAAACCCAAAAAAAAGTTCCCTATGTACCTAAGTGAAACGTTTTGACGAGGATGTGAATAATAGAACAAAAACGCTTCTGTGATGACATTTTTCTTAAGGAGCCTTTGCAGGTTTGTAATGCATTATTGAATTTATTTCCTACCTTCTGTTCAACGCGCTGTACCTTTGGACAGATGAATGTCTGGGATTTGAAATCGCCTTTCGTTGGTTTAGCAAAACTGGCAACTAACACCCAGGTAAGAAACTAGTGCTGTTGAATCATTTGATATTTCTCTTTCCGCAGCTGATATTTCTCTTTCCGTGTGTGCATTAGTTCATCAATGCCTGCAGAAGGATGAGGTGGGAATGCACATGGCAACACATGGGGTCCATATGGGGCTTACTTGGGGACCCTCCTCTATTTACCCATATCACGGATATTAACTCCAAAATCTAATTAATCCAAAATGCTCCTTCTGAAGCAAATACAAAAAAAAGTAAACGAGCACAAACATAAATGTTACCAAAAAGCTAAACCAAATAACTCCGCGATCATAATGACATTTAGAGAGGAATTTTCGAAGTGATGGGTTTACTCAGCTCTTTTGCTGTGACAGGTGTATAAGGGTAGGATCTTGCTCCACAACATTTGCAACAAAATTCCTTCAGAGTTTAATAATGTGGGAGTCCAGCTAAGGGACCTATCTTTTTTCTTTTTTTAATAGTTGGTATTGACTAGTCATTTTGAAATGTTTGCTTTGAAAAGGACATGCTATTTATTTTTTCTTTCCATTTAAATATCAAAAAGAAAAGATCTTGCTCTAGCTCAAAACAATAATCCGCACAATGAATAACTACTCAGTGGCGTAACAAGTTTCTTCACTCAAATGAAGAAATATTTCGAGCTCTGGAGTTTAAGGAGCCATAGAGTTTACCCCTTTACTCATCAGCCTCAAAAAAATCCTACCAAGTCATTATAACCTAGGCAGTAAATAAAATTTTGCTGGTCCATTCTCCTCCACATACGTTTCAACCACTTAAATGAAATGCACTTATTTCAGGGGGTTATAGGAAATGCACCTTCTTTTCTTTGCACTGGAGGTTTTCACTTGCCAGTATCCCAGCCTTCACCCCTTGAACACCACTAAATCCCATAAGCCATCCCAAGATGCTGCTGCTTAGCACGGTACTCCTATTTTCAATCAACCAGCCAGTACTGCTGTATGAGCACTTGAAAATACACAAGTTCTGCCAGGTTGTGAGAGGAACCCATAACTTGAACCTTGGACATTTTAGAGAAAAAAATAAAAAAAAAATAATAAAGAAAAGGAAGGAGGAAAAAACCCTCCAAAACCAAAAATCGTGCTAATTTAAAGCCACTTCAGAAATGAGTCGGTATTATCATAACCACAGATCACAGGGAAATCCACTCTTAAGGAAACATCCCCTTTCCCACTTCCTTACCGACCTCCTCTCGGGTAGCGTTGGCTCTGCTCTCTGCATCCCAACGTCTTCCTGCCACCTCCTGGGGAATCCAGCCGCAGGGATCCTCCCCTGCACTTCCCTCATGGAAACACATCCGCAATCCAGGCCAGCCATGGGGGGTGAGAAAGTTTCCTGGTCTTAATGGTCCTGTTTGGAGCATCCTGCTGGTGATTTAAAATAGGTAAAGTATCAATTAAAAATAATTCCAACTCAAAACAGAACAACTGGCCACAGCTTCTCAGCCAAGATGTTCTTGCTTTACGGCAAGAGGAGTTTGGCTGAACTGTCAAAACATTTCCCTTCTCACAAGGCTATCTGTGAGATCTTTGGCTGATGGAGAGCTTTGAACCTTAAGATGTTCTCCCAGGTCATTTGAAGAATATTTAATAACAACATTCTTTCCTTGCTATTATTTCCTAAGTACCCAGATGTGACATTTATAGGAAGTCAGCAAGGTCTTTCCTGGCTGAGTCCTCCTCATGGGCTGACTTTAACAGAGCTTCAATACATTACTTAAGCCAAATCTTAGGTCTCTGATTTAAGCAAAGCTCCTAGATTGCTTGAGGAAAATATAATCACAGGTTGGAAAAGATGAACTGGCCTAACTATTCATTTACTTTCTTTAAGATCAAAATATTGCCTGTCATCTCCGCTCCAAGACTTCCAGGAGTTGGGGCTTCAATGGACGGTGCTACAGGACGAGATACTCCTGTTTTCAGAGAACTATTTCCATTTTGAGTTCTCATAGCCGAAAGGACAAGGTTTAGTGTATCTATTAAAGCTCTCTGTAGATGAACTCTGTTAACAGATCCGTCAAATGAAATCACTGCCACTAGCTCCCTCCACTAGTTTTGACCAACAGCTTTTGGTCTTCAAGATTGATCCCTAAATTTTTCCTCGCAAACTGTTTCTTCTTTTCTTTGGTGGACCCTCTCTACAGTGCTTTTGTTGCCATCCACATCAACTGCATTTCTGCTTTCGCCCTCTCTTTTTCTCCTCTGTCATCATCTTCCCAGAGAATAGCCCTCCCGTGACAATTTACCTGCATCTCCTGCAGGTTTCTTAACATCCAGGCTCCAGACTTACACCCACCACCACTCGGTTTGGCCATTGGGTTACTGAGTTCAATCATCCCTTAATTTATCTTTTTTTTTTTTTCTTATTCTGGAGAAAGAGTAGATTAAACAATGTTTCTTTCAAAAAAAATAATCTCACAAAATTCACGCGTGGGCTTGATGCCTTCCCAGGATGCATTGGTTCCCCAATAGAGCGATGCTGCTGTCCTTAAAATTGAAAGTGATGGTGTCATATTTAAAGAATTATCAACAGCAGTGTCACTAATCATGCCATGACACAGAAAAGAGCAAAAACCTAATTCAATATGGAGAAAACTTTGTTGACTGCAAAAACAAAGAAATAGATCATTTCACTAGCTGGTCATAAAAAATCATTAGTAAATGGACAGCAAGGAGAGAAAAATCAAGTGCTGAATCATGAAAAGAGTCAGCAGATCAAGGTCTTTCTTCTAAAAAATCTTTAGCAGGGAAAAGAAGAAAGGGTGGATATTATTTCCAATTATTTCTCAAATTGGAAAAGAGAAAGGAAAATTAAAAATACACACACACACAAAAAAAAAAAAATCCCTGACTTGGTGCTACTGGAGTTTGTAGCTGGAAGGAAAGTCCTTGCTTATATTGAAGTAAAGTTCTGAAAATAAGCAAAGAACAGATTTATTGATTTTTGGTGAAGTCTGGGTGTAAAAAAGAGAAAGAATAAAGAAGTGCTCTTTGCCCGCTATGTCCAAATGACATCCCCAGTGGCCTTCTTAATGGTGGGGGAGGGGAGGGGGCAGGTGCCTACCCCGGCACATGGACACAACTGCCCTTAGGCTAGGGCTAATGGTATTGGCTGAGCCTGCTGTAAGCCTCTCTTTTCTAATAGCCAACTTTCTCTGTGCGAGAAGACAGACAGATATTGATTGGTCCAAATGCCCTTGAGTTGACAACATCTGAAATGAAAATCCACAAGGCTAGCACAAACTTTCTGCAAGTTCAATTTCTGGAATCTGATTATGAGGCTGGACTGCAAAACCATTCAGACACGTTAAAGGTCTCCTTTTGTCGCCGGCTTTATACGCGTAATTATCGGGAGGTAAGCGACTTGGTCGGATTTGTTAGCCAAATGGCAATTTGAAGAGGCAATTTAAGGGTAATAGCGTTTTGATTAAAGGAACAAAGCAAGCCGCCTCCGTCGCAAAGTTTAACGGCAAAGATCTAATTCACAAAGACACGGGTCGCATTTCCTCGCTCTGAGCAATAATTAAGTAGAAATAAATAAAATATGCATTCGCTTTTCATCTGCTGCTACGAGGGGTGCTTTCAAAAGTTACCGAATGGTGTCGGAGAAAGCTATACAATTTAAAGAGTTCGTTTTTCAAGGAAGTTCCTTCCTCCATGCAAAGCCTTCAAACTAATGTTGACTCCCAGCGAGTCCGGTTTTATTTTTCTAATGGCTTTGTTTTCCAGAATTAAAATATCGAAGTTTGAGTTGGCAAATGTTAAGGATGGGGAATGGAGAAAGCTGGAGGAGTTTATTTGTACCTTATTAAGCATTCTTTTTTTTATTCTACAAATTCCTCCTCGATCAATACATTGACTACTGTATAAACCTTAAATAAGGCATTATTAAAGTGGAAGCGGTGTTCCTGTCTTAGTGGGTTATTTAGAAACATAAAAGATACACTCTTAAGAATCGGTCTCAAGCCAGGTAAAGTACAGCTGGAATACACATGAAATTTATTCAGTCATTGATTTGTAATGTTGATCCTCCATGGCTTCATGTTTCTTTCCTCATTAATCTTAGTTAACCCTCTCAAAACAATGCCAACGTTGGCGTTTGATGTATTGAAGATCCAACGTGGGAGGATCCTGCTCCCTAGACTGGGATTCCTGCCACCAGCAGGGCTAAAGTCACAGAGACGGGGAATCCTGTTTGCTTGGCTTTGTGTTAAAAATGAAAAAGAAAGTTTTCTCTTGGAGAGAGAAACAAAAAAAAGAAAGAAGGTGCTGTCCTAAGATGGGGCATCCGAACGATTGGGTTGCAGAATATTAACAGATCTGCTGGAGGCCTCCTACGGAGCAAGGAGCAAACTGCTGCGGTGTTCCCAGCGGTAAAGAACCAACTCCAGAAGAAAGTCACTACAGAGGAAGGCAGAAAGCCACAAAGAACAATTCCTAATTTCAAAATTAAGATCTCCGCCTATAAAGTGCATTTAACTATGTTAATTTGAGATCCTTCTTATTAAAGTATTTCCATCTTCTACCTACTTCTTCGTGTTGAGGATGCAAGAAACCAAATTGTGGTGATTACTGACCACTTCTAAAAACTCGCCTGATCTCTCTTCACCAAGTATGGGTAACAAAATATTCGCCATCATACGTCATGACGCATGGGACAAATATGGGAATTCTATCATATCTCTCACTGCAAAACCATAACTAGGTTCATGGTCCTTCCTGAGGATGCCAGTGTTTTTGTTATGGGGCTTTGATTTTAACATCCAACATCCTTCAAAATCTGTCTTTTCATTATCAAGCCCAAACGTCCCCATCTGACTTTTTAACGAGCTTTGAATCCAACAATACGTTATCAATATAGGAAAAAAATAAAAAAAAAAAACCAAACCTACTCCCAAGCTTCCATTTTGCCTGTAATTATTTACAGACTGTAGGAGACCAAGACACATGTGAAGAATGGACATTCCCTTTCATATCCATAGAAGTTACATTCAGCATCAAGAGGGAAATGTTTTAGCTGAAGATAGGCTATGAAGTAAACAACAGCAGCAAATGTGAGTCTTGTTTTCCGTAAATCCATCCCTTGAAACTATTTCTTCCTTCAGTACCAAACCGTCTTTCTCATCTTTTGTCTTTTCAAATAGCTGCGATAATATTAAAACCATGCTTCACAGCAAACAGTATTTCTGGGATTTTCCTAAGAGATGTGGCTTTGGAGAAGAAAGTGCAATTGAGTTAAAGCAGTAGGAGAGCCCGGAGTCAGTGGGGTTTGTTGTGATCAGTTGACCACTTCCCAGTAGGCATCTCCGCAGTCGCTGAGAATTACTAAACACCATTTCAAGGAATATAGGTAATTCAGTCAACCAAAAAACCAAACAAAATAACCCCAGCATAAAATACATTTTCAAAAACCCTGCTGGCATGTGAAAAGCAGAAATCTGTCGAGCTCGCTTTGAGTCGTCGCCGGTGTACTTAGCAAAGTGAAAATCGGATGGGCAAGATTTCTCAGGGTGCACACGGATTAGAAAACAGATATTTCTGCAGCCACGGAAAGGGTTTTGAAAAGAGAGAAATGACAAAGCTGGCACTTTTTTTTCCCCCCAATACTTAGAACATATCACACCTTTCATGCAAGTGTGTCAAAACGCTTTAGAGAAGAAATAAGAATACCCAATTTGATATGACAATTCGGGGAAGACATTACAACCGAAGAACTTCCTCGTTGTCAGATAAAAGCGTGTTGGGTTTGCCCTGCACCAGGCAAGGCTCTCTGTGGCCTGGCTGGGATTTTTGCTGGAGTGCCTAGAAAAAAAAACCTTGTAGTCTCTGCCGTATTTTCTCATAATTTTTCATGGTGAATTGAAGCTGGCTGATGGCAGCCAGAACGAACAGCCCAGGAGCTCTCGGGTACAGCTCGCACAATTCTCAGGCTGTCGTCTTTTCACTTAGAGTCCCTGATCTATTATCAAAAAAAAAATTTAAAAAAAAAACAGTAAAAAATTCTCATCAGGACTTTCCTAGCCACTATCGACGAGTAACTACATGCATGCACGCCCATAGAGATGTCACGCACTTTTTTCCAAAACGCCGCATGCAAAATTGAATGAACAATATCTTGTTCGTATTTTATCATTATTGCACTTCTAAGACAATACCCTGCTACCTCTATAAAGAATGATAGGACAGGCAGGCTGGAGTAGCTGCAGGGGATCCTATGCCTGTTGACTGCCAAAGCTGCTTACTACTTAACAACTGATCAACTGGCCCCCAAGGCAACAGCTTAACAAGCCCCAGTAGAAGTGGACTGGAGATTTCTTCCTCGGCAAAGAAAATGAAACCATTTACCAGGTATGACCAATATCCAGAAATCAAGGGTAGCTCCCCAGCTCTTTCGAAGCAGCAAGTCTGAATTCCTAAAGTCGAGCAGGACTTACTAATATTGCAATAAGACAGAGGAACGTGGTCTGGGGCTGCTTTGTAAAGACAAAGCTTGGCTTGCTGTGCCTTGCCTCCAACACTGCCAGCAAGGAGGGATGCTGGTGGGTGCTCCAGGGCGATACCGTGTCGTACGTGTGTGTGTGTGCGAGAGGGAGAAAGAGAGAGTTTCAGTGCCGAAATGCAGCAATTCCTCTGGGGTGAGATGCGGCAGCTGTTTACCAGCACAAAGCAATTCCGTGCAGCAGTTTCGGAGAGGAAATGAAGAATACTGTACTCGCCTGAAACTACAGGGGGGATTTTAGGAAGGCAGGATTTAATTACCCAAGCTGGAATTTGGCCAGGACACCAGGGCTCACACCTCTGCTCTCGTGAAAAGTGCCAAGGGGTCTTTAATAGTAACAAACGGTCAAGATTTTGGGTTAGCGTTTCACCTGGATGACAACGCTTGCAATAACCTTTTGCTCCCGAACAGTGTGATAACAAAACTTTATCCAAAAAGTCCTTGGTTTTGCAGTGGAGTTACCATAAAGAACAGCTTTTCTTACCAAGTTTCTGTTTATTTCAGGATCATCTAGAAAAAGCCGCCTCGTAACACGTCTTCAGGTCCACTGCAGGAAATGAAAGGAATATTTGCCATTTCCAGGCGGGGTAGACCATAGAGAACTAATATATCCAGATTAGCTGACTCAGCTCCATAACCTACCAACAGCCTGACACATTTCCTAAAGCATCCAGACTCCAGTTCTTCCATCCCTCGAGTCAGCAATGTTCTTCTTAGGAGATTTTTTTTTTTTTAGCAATTTTTCAAAATGAAATTTTAAGCTAGAGGGAGGGTTGGCATTTTTCAATTTGTTTCTAACCACTCGCTTTCTTTATATTTTTAATCCTGCAGCCATCAGGAAAGGTGTGAAGAAAAGTTGCAAGGACAAACCTTACTTAAAAATTGGAACGACCTGTTGACGACTCACCTTCCCGCACACAGATTGATTAGCACACGCTACTCGGTGTGTGTAGTGGGTGTGTTACTTGCATGACTGGGCGAGCGTCCTCCACTTCAAATTTCTCCTCTGTTTTCCCTTCTGCCTTTTCTTCCTTAGACTAAAGAACTGGACAATAATGAGGCTGCAGATCGCAGTGTCACGTCATTTCTTTCTATTTTCTACTTGTAACAGACTCTTGATGCTTAGATTGGAACAAGAACTGGTTTCTGCTCCACGCCTCTGCATGGTAGAAGGGCTCATAAATTTTTTTAATGACCAAATTACTACTATTAATGAGCAAGATATCAACTCTGGAAGCTTAGTAAGTGTCCTGACACCCTGCCATTTGCAAAATCTTGGAAAAAGCGAGGCTTCAAAAACCCTGGTTAACCCTCAAATATTTGTGACAACTTCTAAGAAGGTCAGAGTCCTCAAGCAGACGAAACGGTACAACCTTGAGGTCCCAAGTTTTTGGAAGAGCTGTGTCAGACCTTCAGAGGCAGCTTTTGGTTTTACCAGCAAGCTCCACTTTTTCTCAGGTATGCTCAAGCATATCTATTGTAATCAAGCTTGCAAATATATTTTATATATAAAATATCATATATCATATATTACAATGTCTCAATCTGTAGAGACAAGGATGGTCTTTAGGGTCCATGTCAACGGGGTCCAATAAGTAGAAATCGAGCATCAAGGCAAGAAACTGGTGTAATGTCATACCCAGTATCACACTCAACACATGACAAAACGGATGGCATGTCATGCCCATATGGCATGATCTCAGTGAAATAACCTCAGTGCTAAAGAAAGGAACAAGCCAATGTAGATTTACTCAACAAAAATACAAACACAAACTTTAAAACTCAACATTCTAGACATGACTGCTCTTGCGATGCCGCGACAGTATGTGAAATGTGAGCTCCATGTCTGCCAGCACCAGGAGGATTTCAATATCACAAGTCCTAATGATTTCTATTGCCTCATTGTAGCATCCTCCGAAAGCAAACACAGGACCGGATCAATGCAGCCATTGACCGGCCGGTTGTATGGAGAACTGATGCACATTAATACAGCCTACATTCCACTGCAGTGGTCCTCAGAATTACAACTCAAGGTGCAACAATGCAATCTTCCCTTTAACCTGAGCAATGGTCGAATTGACTTTCCCAGCTCTCTTTTCCACTGCTAACTCCATCGCAAGGCAGTCTTGCAAGCCTCCAAGAATTCTCTCCATTAAAAGTGGAGCGTCATTAGCTGAGTTAACCCTCAAACACAACCCATCGTAACATACGCCTGGACCATTTGAAAGTACTCTGCACTTCTAAAGCACCTCTGTAGAGCACACTGATCTATAGGTGCTTTATATACACCCTTAAAACCCTCACAGGAGACGGTGAGAGGCCGGAATCAATATTCTCATTTTATAGATTAAACAACGCACCAAAGGCTACACAAATTTTTGCACCACGTGTTCATAAGCTGCAATCCTATCCCGTTGCTGGGATGCATATAGGATTTTCTCCTAAGCCATAAAAACTCATCTTTCTCTCAACCACAATGAGCTTGCCTGTAGCATACAGCTATTCTACAATTTTACATTTTTTTTTTTTAATCTGTTTGTTTTACTGACCCAGTATCATCTCCGTAACACGGAAACCCGGCCAAACCATCACGTCCTGCTTTCTGACATAGCAGAGTGAGGGGATCAGAGAATAAAAAATTAAAATTTAAAATTAAATCACATCTACTGTACACGCCATGCCCTGTTTTATGTGCTGCAGAAGAGATCTTGTCGGTGCCGCCGAGGTCTGAACTGGGTGTTACACTGTTTATTTCAATGGAGAAGTNTTTTTTTTTTTTTTTTCCCCCTCTGAAAAACAAGCAAAAGCTAATTCTGTGCCAGGGGACCATCTTTAAAGAGAAATAACAGGAAATTTACAAAGAGAGTTTAACCTTTCAAGATCCAGAATTTCAGAAAACAGGATTACAAATTGTACTTCAATGTGATTAAGTTGCATGTTGGGATATTAGTTTGATACATCTCAACAGAAAATCTTCCTATCTAATGAATTGAGAGAGGAAATTACCAGGGTAATGAGAAACGTGATTACCCATAGCACAGCTGCTAAAAAATTACTGTTGTAGAACTTACTTGGTATGTATCTACTATATTGATTGATGATGTCATTTGGAAAATAATTAACACGTAAATGCTTCAAAATAATGTCAGCCTTTGAATATTTGAAAAATACTTCTGCATACTTTGAAAAAAACTTTTTTTTTCATTTTTCTTGTTTTTCCTTTACAGAAACTGGTAATTCTAATTTCACCGTTAGAAAATGGATCAATCCTGAGAGTCATTTCTACCACCCAGTTTATTCATCATGGACTAGTTCTCAGTTTAAAGCAGAGATACTACTGCTTTTTTGGTGCCACTCAAGGTCTACCAAGGTTAAGCAAGAACATGAGACGGGACTGCGACTTCTTAGAAATAAAAAAAAAAAAAAACTTTGCCTGTGTGAATTTATTTAGCATACAGTCATCACAAGTCTTTGGGGAATCATGTTCTCGAGTACGTACCGATAGGCAGAGATTTATCAAGTGACGGTAGACACACGGTAAAAACTTCAGCTCCATTATTCTTTCTAGGGAACGCTGAGAAATAATTTATTATGATCTCAGCTATGAAAAGTTTCATTTCTTAAAAAAGTCTTCCTACATCCCTTAATTTTCTACTTGATGTCATCTCAGTTCTCGATAACCATTTCCCAGTTATTAGCAACTCTCAAATGAGACAAAGTGCCATCACATATACATAATGGTAGTACCTGTAAGGCTAAAATAAAGCTAAAAACCATATTTAAAATCCAATATCTAACTATTTATAACTATGCTTGCATGTTTGCTTCTGTATCTTCCTTCCCAATGAAAAAGATTCCA
Source organism: Syrrhaptes paradoxus (assembly GCA_013400615.1). Taxonomy (NCBI): domain Eukaryota; kingdom Metazoa; phylum Chordata; class Aves; order Pterocliformes; family Pteroclidae; genus Syrrhaptes; species Syrrhaptes paradoxus. The sequence continues at coordinate 9,503 of VZTO01023638.1, read as the reverse complement.
AAATACCTGTTTTTAAGTAGTCTAGACAGATGTTATATACGTCAAAAACTTTTTGAAGATTTTAAGTCTAGCCACTAAAAAAAAAGTTCATGAATATTTTCATGTCTAGGACTACCATCAATTTTTCTTTTCCAGTGAAAGAATTTCACTTAACATCATGGGTCAATCAAGTGTTTTAGTCTCAGGAGAAAGTGGAAGAAATCACTTGAAAATGGCTGGAAAAAATTGGAGTTCCAGAAGGAGTTTTCAAAAGGTGGACTCAAGGTCAGCAAAGTGCTAAACGCTGTTCCCGACTCTCGCCAATCCCTTGGTGCTCCAGTTCATGCAGCAACTTGATGAGAACAAGCAGAGCTGACTGCCTTAAAGATGCCTTGTAATTGGTGCATCTGTTAGCCTTGTGGAAATCAGGTATATTTTATGGAAAGCCAAGGCATGCTTGTTTATACATCTTAGAAGAGGAAGAACAGATGCTCAGTGCCTTAAAAGATGTAAATACATCCGCCGTGATTTAAGTCATAAAGATGCATAAACACCTGGTTTTTTTAATCATTCTCAATTTCTCTTAAAGATCGGAAAAGCCGTGCAACGTTCGCGTCTAATCAAAGTCGATAGTAGTCTTTATGTGACAAAAATATTTTTCCGAACAGAACTTAACTATAGAGCAGAAGCATTTTCAAGTTGGCTTAGTCCCGTTCTGTTGAGCCTGTATGCACAAGGCACAGTGATCAATGAATTAATGTCATCGTCTTTTGGAGGTGACTCTTCCATCTAGAGAACAAACACTACCATTGACCTGAAGCCCAATAAACTGATATTATTCTGTGCCAACAAGTCATTTTTATATTAAGAATAAGCTAGTACATGTAGAATTGATTACCAAGACTAAATGCTCTTGGGATCCCCTACACAAAAATTAAGCTCAACGAGTTCCTAGGAAAGCTAAACAAACTCTCCAAGCTTGTGAAGCTTTATTTAGGCTGGAGATACTGAAAAAAAGGGATAATATTAAGATTTTGAAGTAGATCTTCCAAAAAAGATAATCTCACTTGTTAAAGCACCTGCTGGATTCCTTAGCTAGAAAGAGGTTTATTTCATTTTTATTTTTAATATATTTTTTATTAAATTAATATATTTATTAATTTAATCTATTCAGAGACAGTTGTGCATTTTAAATTGCAATATTTGACATAGTAACCTAATTATATTAAGGAATAAATTTGTATTTTTTTTCTATACATTAATATATTTTCTAGACACAATATATATGTAGATTTCAACAATAATTTGGGAATATTTTTCAACAATAATTTCAGAAATTTTGTTTTGTAAAGGTTTGAAATATATTCAGATAATAAAATACAACAAAATGAAGTTTTTACCAAAATTGCACCCGTACAAAACAATTTATGGTTTAAGGAATTGGAGTCACTGGGATTTACCACATGAAAAAATAGGGTGATTTATCACAAAATAAAAAATTAACACTACTGAATTTTATTCCTACTAATTTTAATTTAACTGTAATTCAGTAAAACTATTTACCTGACATCATAACACAGGTGTCTGACAAACAACAAAGTCAAACCTCTATTTTAAGTCAAAGTCAGTCATTCTACGATTGACATACTGTAAAAAATAATACAACAGAGCTATCACCGCACCGGGTGAGCAACCAAAACAGAACGGGGACTGGAAAGCAAGCTCACTTTTATAACTTTGTCAGAATTGTGCAAAGAGCCTTCTTTTGACTCTAAAAGGAGAAATAATTTGATGCTTTCCCTTTTTGCTGTATTAAAAAAAACCCATTTCATTGGGACTGCAAAAGTTTGGGGAATAACTCCAGACAAAACTTATGGTTTTGTGCTCAGCTAGAGCTTCCGTATTTCTACAGGTTTTCTATATAAGAAGATGATAAAAGTTAGGAAGCTTTGCAATTTGTATAGATTTCCTCTAAAAACAGTGGTTAAACGCATGAATTACTTGGTGGAATTCCATGACCGCTTGTGCAGAAGGCCAGACTGGATGACCAGAAGAGTCCCTGTTGGTCTGAAAATCCACGAGTCAATTAATCTACGAATCTGATATAATTTCGAGGCTTGTTTTCATGGATCCACTGGAGATTAAATATAAATGGCTAAGCTTTAATTATTTGAACATCTGATATTTGTCAAGCAAATTACTTCAAAAATCAACCCACGCCTTTCCATCCTGGTGAAAACATTTAATTACCCTAACTACTAGTAAAAATTAGTTCAATCTGGTCTCAAATGCTTTTGGTTAGTGTTAAATACTGACACGTCTATTTATCATCCCTCAGGGTTCTAACGCTCGCTAACATTGCCCAGTTCCATCCGGGAAAACGTTCACGCACTCACCTGCAATGGAAACAACAAAAGGAGCTACCTGTGCTTTGTCACCTAGGAATTGTTCCTAAATGGCTCAAGAGTAAGAAATATGATGATTATTAATGAAAAAACCTTTCAGAAGAGCTAAAACCATGATTTTTTTTGTATAAGCTGAAGAACTTTTTTTTCAAAGCCTTCGAAAAAATAACTCTAGGTCAATAAAACATTTGTCGGTGACACGATACCTGCAAAGCCAGCTCTTCTGTCCCAGTCAAAGGCGGAGACATTTGGGCACGCAACCAAGCGATGGTGTTCCTGTTATTGGTAGATCTCCTTGCTGCTGAAGACCTGATGATTTTTCGATATCATCATTCATATGGAGATGCTGGAACAGAGAGAAATATCTTTTCATGCGTTCTTCGATCTATTTTGCTTGCTGCATCTGCAAATTTCCGCAGTAAAATTATTTTGTATTGCAAATATATATAAATATAGTTTTAAATTCACAATATGAAAAAAATTAGTGTTGTTGCTTTACCACAAGGAAATCCACAAACCCAATTTCTGCTCAGCACCACTACAGCAGCCAACTCAAAGTCTGGACAAACATTCGCCTACTGCTGAACAATCAACAAGAACCCATCCAATGATGTAAGACGAGCAAGTGGCGTTGAGAGACAAAGAAAATAATTTATACCCATGTAGAACGGAACAAAATTAAACATGAACGTTTTAGGATTGCAGAAAAAAAAATAATCATAAATCGTGTTTTTCCAAAACCAGTATGAGATAAATTTAATTAAGGATTTTCAAGACCTGTTAAAATGTCTAAGGGTAGAGCTAAGGTTGCATACGTAACCTTACCTTGAGAACTTCTCTCTGCTGAGATTTGAGCAGAATTTGCTCCTGACAGCTCTACGTTTCCCTGCGTTGCTTTTTCCTAGGACGATACGTGTGCACAGGTAGAAAGGTGTAGTCAAAGGCAAAATACACTTCAGGCTGGGAGTTCTGATCCCCTGTAATCTTCCTGTCTTGATTAACAGTAAGGGCTTCGGTGAAGGACGACTGACGTGGTGCAATAGGTCATTCTCCAGGCTCAACCTTGGCAGTGTAATCAGATCCGTGGCACGCTTAATAGAAGTCACTTAATGCAAAGATTAAAATTAACTGGAAGTCAATAAGGGAATAATAAAGGAAAATGATCACCCTGTTGCTCCTACTTGGTAAGAGTAAACCTTACATTGCAGGGCAGTAGTAAAAAAAAAATAAAAATGTAGTCGCAAGCGATCCAATAGGCCTTCATAAGCCCTCCAGCAAACAATTTAATGATTTCAGGTACCCTTTAAACTAAGTGGCCAATCGCTGTTAAATCCTTTGGTATTCGTTGTAATAACATTGATCATGATGAACTCTTTTGGTATTAATGTGGATGTAATATATACCTTTTTAATTATAGAACAAGAAAATCCAATTACCCCTTTGCCTCATCAAAGTTCTTCGCTGGCTGCGACTATTTAAACATACATTATGAAACATTCAAACGGAAAGAGATTTTTTTGGTTTTTGGTGCAAAGCAAGGGCCAAATCCTGCCAGGCGCTGACCGCTCTCAACTCGCAGGAATTCCAGGAGAACGCGAGTGTGTCGAGCACCTCTGAGGAGATGCACGGCGCTTGGCAGGATGAAGCCTTGGTAGCACATGGAAAGGTAGAGGATGTAGTGAACAATTTCAGGAAGATCCTGATTAAAAAAGCAGAATTTGTTTTGTTATACAACAGCGTGGAAGCTTTTATGAACAGTTACCATGAGCAATAGTTGGGGAATAATTTACTCTGTAGAAATGGGAAATAAAAATGATGAGCTGAACAAACCCATTTGGTTTTATTCCATGTGCCACCGGCTGAACTCTCCACATTTTTCTGACCTGGCTCCAGGAAACAAGTTGTATTCCAGCCCAAGTCAACTGGAAGCAGAAGCTCGTGTCCTCTGGTGCCACTAGCCTACTTTGCAGCCAACAGCCCAGATGAACAGATGACGTGGATAGAGATCTGCTCCCCGCTCACTACTTACACAAGTAAAAGCACCAGGATTTTCCCCTGTGTCAATAACCAGAAAGAATTATCCAGAGGGAAAAAAAAAATAGCCTTCCCAAGAGTTTAAATCCTGCCTTCTTATTCAGTTTCCTTCTTTGGGAAAACTCTGATGAGCTGAACACGGAGTTCAAAATTTAGCTATTGGGAAATAAAAGCCAAAAAAAAAAAAAATTAAAGTTCTGGAATTAAGTAGTCCTTTTTGAACCGATGCTCTGCTGTAAATAAAACTGGCTTCAGAAATATATAATTACACAGAGTATCAGTCAGGTTCCCATAGGCAGTGGGAGTCAACCTTTCCAAAGGATGAGATCAGCCCCCGCGCAACGATTACACTTCATTAGTTATTAAAAAATGGGGGGGGGGTGCTCTAATACATTTGTTGTCATCCCTTCCAAGCAACTGGCCAAGCAAATCTCATGTCAGAAATTTAATTTTTTTTTTTTTTTAATTTCTTTTGGCCACCCTGTCAGTTCAGTCCCATAAAAGCAATATTTGCCAGAACAGTTCCAGCAGAACTTCATAACGTCACCGAGAAGGCAAAATATTGCGGAAACCTGCTATCGAAGGGAACGTATTAAGGTATTTTTTCTCTTACTCCAGTTGAAAACTAATCGCAAAATCACACACAAAAGAAAATTTTAATGACACCTCCAGTAGATTAATCTAGGCGTAGGTGTCCCAAATGGCAAGCCATAACGGAGGGAGCAAAGCACGCTGCTCGCAGGCAGGTATAGAGTCTGCCTGGGGATCAGGGGAGTTATGTACTGCTAGGAAATATAAATATACTTAAACAATACACGCTTTTCCAGCAAAACGGCACTGTAATCATGTCAGACTGTAATTTGTAAGATATCACCGAACATTTACGAGATAATCGTCTGATTTCTATAGCTCCGCGGCAGCTCGAGCTTGTTCATCTCGCAAGGAGCATTCGGAAAGCACGATGTCGAATTTTCACAATGCTTGAACGCTACATGAGGCAGTATAGGATTAATAAAGATATTTTCCATGTGTTAAATACCGCTCTTTCTTTAAAAAAATCACATTACAAAAATCTTTCTTAAACATTATTTGAATAAAGCCTCATTACTCACAGTCCAAAGAAGTTCATTAGGAGAAGATCACTTTGGAAAGCATTCAACTAACTAGGCTTTCTTCTCAGCAGTGAATTACATTAGCTACTTCCTAGTTATTTAAATCTTGAAATAAAAGATGTAAACGCTACAGTGACATCTTAAGATCATTGGTAAGGCAGGTCTTGCATGCACAAAAATGCCCAGCTGGTCTGGAGATAAAACAGATTGATAATTAGTTGCAAAATGTAACATTTCATCAGGAATATTTTGAATAATCCAATTTATCTTTGTCAGATACGGCGGCACATATTTTCCTTTGGAGACTCTTTGTTCTTGAACATAATATTATAATTTCAGCCTCCTAATTAAAGCGCCAGTCGGTCGGACCTGCCTTGATGTCACGCCGCGGATCGGAGGCTGACTGCACCGCGCCGAGATCAGGTGCCTGCCCTGAGCCACACGCCACCGCTAACTACCGCGGCGCCCGCTGCCTCCCACCATCCTTCTGAGCCTCTAACTGGTTTGATACGGGGAAGATCAAAGCCAGACGGTTTGAAGGGAGGAGGGCCCGACTCCGCTGGCTGGTCTGCGCGAACACGGCCGGCGTACGGCAGCTGGGACCGCCATCGCTGCGCGCTCTCAAAGCCAAAAGCAGCCCGACAGCGCGGGCTCCTACCAGCTCGGCTTGCTAATTAACTGATTAAAATGATCCGTCCCCCCTCGCTGCCCCAGCCGGCTCCGGCAGTGGAGGGGTCCCACGGCCGCCACGCTGCCGCTCCCCACTTGTCCTCATCCCAACGGTGCCATGTTCGCTCCCATGGAATTTTCTTTGTGGATTAGATATCTCAGATCTATACTGGCATAAAATCAGTATTTTTCATACTGGAAATGCTGGAAAAGACTGGAAATTCCAGTATTTCATACTGGAAAGGCACCAGTCACTGAGCCAACGTTTGAGTGTATCAGTTCCAGAATGACTTTCACCTACCAGGCTGTGGAGACCATGGACCCGCCGTTGATGGAGAGGGTTGATGGAGAGTGTCGGTGCTTCTCCTGGAAGGGGATGGATGAAACAATTCAGCTTTGCACAAAAACTCTTGACATTTCACGCTGAAAGTCTTGACTATTCTCTAAATTGCTCTCCTACTTTTTTGGGGAGGTTTTTTGAGAGGAGTTACCAGGGTAGTTTTGGCTTCTAGTTTTCATCAGCTTCTCTGATCGAACACGGAGAAGAAGTTGCACGATGTGTTCACCCATTAACAAGTTACAAACTCTGATTTTTCTACATCTGTGAGAAGCTGTGAACTGTTATTATGAAAGAGACATTGCAGGTCCTACCAGGATGGGTGGTACAGTCCTTACGTTGTTCTGGTTTTGTCCTCTGGCAGGGCCATCTCAGCGGTCCTCTGGTGGCATGAGGCATTCCCAGCCCCACGTGCTGGTGTCACCTTTCCTGTCCTAGCCTCATATTTGCCTGTGGGGAGAAGGGGACTATTTGTGATGGGAACAGCAATGCTTTTCCCAGGAGCTTTTTCCCAGAGATCATCCTGCAATCCCAGTAAAACGCCCGATGGCTTTCGCAGCTCCAAGCTTTAGCCTCAATGCAGCTAAGGGCAGTTCTTAAGCAAATATTATTTTTAAATGTACCGAGCACGGAGGCCAAGTTTTCTTCGGAGCTATCAAAGACACAAAAAGAGCTGCTCGTGCAGAGCCGTTGAGTGTCGTCGGGCCAGTTCCACCTCATTTCCCAGCCCAGATCCGCTCGTGCTGCCGTGTCAGCGTACAAATACAAGGAAGAGTTTCCAGCCAAATTCTAGCAAAGCTATTCTCCCAGAAGCAAAATAACCAATTATCTCACCTGGCAGAGACAAGGTTGGAAGGTTTTCCATTAGCTCTGGCCATGTAACAGTCCTGCTCCTCCTCTGCCTGGAGATTCCAGTGCTCACGGACACTTGTGGCAGTAGGTCCCCCTCGGTCAGCGTGGTTGTGTCGTACATCGTCAAGGTCTCAACAAGCATTTGTGACCTGCAACAATAACGACTCACACCCAGCCCATGGGCTTTAAAACATTCATCATGCTGTTGGCTATCAATTGTGCAATTCGTTAAATAAAAGCTCTTTCACATGCAATGCTTTGACTTTCTTAATTTCAGTTGATACGTATGAAAAAAAAATTAATTTTGGGACTTAGATTAAAGTTTTGTGCTGGTTCTTTGCCAAACTCTCTTCAATAAGAGATGGGAGTCATGTAGATTCATCAGACAGCACCTCTGATATGATAATGATCTGTACTGCCCAGAAAGTAGGTCACAGCAATTCTTCGAAGCAGTTTTTGTAACCTACTCAGGGACTCCAAGGCCAGCTATTTTAAAGATAATTCTGAATTTCTTTAATAAGATTGGATTCAGATAATTGATCCGATTATTGAAACCTGGGGAAACTGCTATTGACCTGAATATATACATCAGTAATTCTCTTTTTAAATGAATTTAGGTCATTACAAACTTCTTGTCTCTGCTTTATGTCAGGAAGGGTGCTTACTACAGGCCTGACAAACAGACACGGGTCCCAGATTTGAGCACTTGCCACGGTCCTGTCCTGTGGCTGCACACACTTCCCAAATAACAAGGGCAGCTGCTTCCTCCTGGTCTCGCGATGGGCTGAGCCACTCAAAGACCGAGTTAAGCACATTAAGACTGGCTTCTTGTGACAATGAGAAACATATTTTTCTTGTCTTAAATATTTTTTCTTTTTCTTTTTTTTTTTAGTAGGCAGCATCAGCAAATGACCAAACCTTTGCAGTTGCCCATCATCTTGTCTCTGGTACTCAACTATTTCTGACTATTCAATGCTAGACAACTCCAATTTATTTTCCACCTCATTTTGCTTACTATCCATACCATCATCTCTAAGATTTTTCTCCAAAAACTTTGAAATATTTAGTTCTGCAGACCTTAGCCCAACCATCTCTCCCACACTTCTCCCTGAGAAGGAGAACCACAGCTTGGAAGTCAGTTCTAATTACATCTCCTCGTCGTCACAGAATCACAGAATCTCAGAATGGTTTGGGTTGGAAGGGACCTTAAAGACCATCGAGTGGCCCATCTCCTCCTGGCCGGGTGGGTGAAGGAGCTCGGGCTGTCCTCCTGTCCCCACCAGCTGGATGCTCTGCACTCATGCACACAGATAGAGGCTTTAGGTAAGAAGGAAAAAAATGACATTTTGCCACTTTGTCAAGTCTCAGTGGAGGGCGGCAGGGCTGTTGGGATTGTCGGGGTACGCCCTGCTGGCTGGGCTGTGGCTGACCCGATTTCCTTGCTCTAATGCAATGCAACTTGATGAGATCCCACACACCAGGTTGAGCAGTGATGGGCACGATGGAAATACTCACGGGGACAGAAAGCTGGAACAGCCTCGCTCCCGTTGGCCGTATATAATGTTGCTGAAATTATTCGTATAGCCGTGTCGTGGATGTACCTCCATCATCCCAGATCAGTTCCCGATGTCTGACCTTCTGCAGAAGCACCGTGCTGCATTCAGAAAGCATCAGAAAAATACCATTTTTTACTTTTTTTTTTACCCTCTTCAGCTGTACAGTTCTCAAAACAAAACTTTTCCTTCACCTTAATAACCTCACTTTTAATTTGACTATGCAGAGTATTTTTTCTTTTTTTACTTGAACTTTGCTTTTTACAAGTATTTTTTTCTTTCCTTTGTACAAAATCCAAGCCCCACTCTTGCCACTTCAAGCATTTTCTTTTTCTTTTTTTTTTTTTCAGACAGTTTCTATCCTGAAGCAAAAGACTTTCTCCAAATACTACAATTCTAGCCTGTTAGCAGCTCCATCTTGGTGGTGGTATCACCCTTCCTTCTTCAACCAACATCTTTGAATTACTTGAGGGTCTGAAACAACACGAAGGCTTTGTCTATACGGGTACAAACACCAAGGTGTAAAGCATTGAGTAATCACCAAGTTCAAAATAAAGCCAAC
>VZTO01023636.1:0-48830 GCA_013400615.1 Syrrhaptes paradoxus | reverse complement strand
TCTGCAATTTTAAAGCCATACTTCCATATATTTTTCCAAATTATATGTACCTTTTCCCCAAGCCCCATGACTCCTAGGTAGGATGTTCAGCCAGGAAGATTGTCTAATTTGAGGAGGACAAGGGAGTGAAATCTGGGTGCATTCTGCCCTGGGGGTTTGCTATACGGCTCATTTTCTATATGGTTCCTTCAACCCAGCCAGGCTGTGCTGCCTTGCTGTGCCCTGATGGTGGGGACAGCTTTGGAGCAGGGNCTCTCAGGGATGAGGAGTGCTGTGTCTGCAGAAAGTGCCATGCTCGTTTTCTGCGTTCGTAGCTGTGCACGTGCATTGGCTATAGGTGCTCCTGGGGACCGCGTACCCCAAACACCTTGCACCCCCCAGGAAACACTGGCCACCTCCTCCTGGGTGGCCCCGAGCTGGAGTGTGGAAAATTGGCATGAGAAGCCACCGAGTAAAAATCCCTTTTACTCCAATGAGAAAATAAATGCAGTGGTGCAGCGTGGACAAGGGCGTCGGGCAGATGTCTGGAGAGTCAGGGGAAGAGCCTGGTTATCAAAAGAGCCAGATGTGCGGCCGGGGTCAGGTGGGGCTGGGGATGCTGCAAAGAGGTTTTGTTCAAAGCAAGATGGGGATTCACCTCCCCGCAAAAATAATTCATTTACATACTTCTCAAACGCATCTTCCAGCTATCCCAGGCGTTCACCATCCCGAGGGCTCAGAGCTCCCTCAAAGCATGGGTGGGTCAGTGAAGCCAGTCTGCTTTATTGTCTGGGCAATCGGTGACTTTAATAATTAGCATCTTTCTTACACGTGATTTCTGTACTCAATATGAACCTTAATTAGAGATGGAGAGGGGGATTCAGAAACCGTGATGTAGCACGATGCCGTCAGTGTCTGCTGCCCACTCGGAGGAGGAGACCCTCCAGCGGGACCTGTGACAAACCTGCTGCAGCATCGGGGACCTGACCCTGCTCCGGCTGCCCAGGGAGCACTCGGTCTCTCTGGGGAGGACACTGGCACTGGAGGGTCCCACAGCTCAGTCCCCTGCACACATCCTGCCCTGAAGCCCAGCTCCAGTCTGCATCCACAGGGGCTGTGCGAAGGGTAACGCTCTGTGGGCACCCACCCGATGCCTGTCCCCAGCGCACGTGTGCCACATGTCACCAGCACCTTCTGCTAAAGGGAGATGTGACCAGCCCTGGGGCCACCTCGCCTCGTGGGACAGTCTGTGGGGTGGCACGGGGCAGTTCGGGATGCAGCTGAGGCCAAGGATGCTGTTCAGACCAAAGTGCTCCGCGGCTGTAAAAATCCGCTGCAATTGAGGGACCAAGAAAGGGATGGAGGGGCTGTCAGCACAGGCAGGCAGGCGGCTTTCAACCTCAACCTACATGTCTTTACACAGGGACCGGCATTAAAAAAATGCGAGGCATTTGAAGCCCACCATTTTAATTAAACTGATTTAACATCCGAGCTTGCGAGGGGCGCGGGGCTGGCAAACACAAAGGAGCCGCACAATCACTTTGGCTCCATTGTTGACGGGCTTTTGCTCTCTGTTTGTACAATAACCTATTGAACTTTTCCAGACTGTAATTCAATACAGAATAGATCCTTGCAGGAGGCTTTTTTGGCAGGGAGCACTGAAGGCCTTGAATCAATTTCACTTTTCCAGTGTGGCTGTTTAATGTATTGATACCAGCTGGAAAAAAAAAAAAAAAGAGAGAGAGAAAAATAAAAAGGAATCAATGTTACTTTTATTTGTCCTGAGCTGAAGCCTTTTGGGTCCATTCTTTGTGACACTGATACCATGCAGCGTGTGGCTATTGTCCCACCTTCGCCAGGAAAAGCAGACTGTTAATGTGAAACAAGGCAGGGGTTTTTTTTCTAGGTAATACTTCCCAGCTTTGCAAAGGCTTAAAACCTTCTATAGGAAGAAAAAAAGTCCAGCAACTGCACTGCCACGTAGTTTAGCTGGTTTTTTTAAGTGATATTGAGACAATACTGTGTAACGCCAGGTCTCTGGATGTGCAGCCAAGGCAGAGCTCGGGACCAGGCGTTACCCCAGCACTCAGACACACACCTGGGGCTGAACACAGCATCACTGCAGACGGGTTTTCTGTGAGAATCAGGTTTAAAAACAACCCAGGGAGCTGCTGCCATGGTCTGGATCCAGCCCTACGAGGGACCGGTGCAGCATCACCATGGGACACCCTCACCCGACACATCCAGCACCGGGATGTCTGTGCAGCTCAGAGCAAGCGCAAGAGGAGCGAGAGCATCATCGTGACTGTGGCTGAGCCTGGGGTGGGCTCAGCGGTGGGGTGCAGCCCACCCCCCCCCGCCCCATGGGAGGATGAGGGGTAGGAAGGAGCTGGGGGGTGTCCGGGTTTGGGTGTCCCAGCAGGGGAGCGCAGGCTGCGGAGCAGGGATGCGCATGGCACACACCGGCAGCACTCCCACAAGACAAGGCTGTTAATTGTTACTTAAGCAATCAAGCTGTTTGCAGACTGCCCGGGGTGAAGCGGCAGCGGTGGAAGGTGTCTTAGTGCCAGTGAGAAGTGGCATCGTTGGGGACCCTCTTTGCTGGGAAACTTTAGCTGGGAGTGTGAACGAAAGCTGTTGGCTGCCCTGGGGCTGCTGGTGTGATGGGAAAACATGAAGCACCTGGGAGAGAAACCAGAGCAACCAGCCAAAAGCAGGCACACAGGGGGAAAAAAATCCCTCTCGGCTTGAGCCAAACTTCCAGACAAAACCAGGGAGGAGGACTGGGGTGGGTCATGCCTGCCCTGGGCTCGCAGGCATCCCTGCTGAGCTGGCACACCTTTTCCAGCTCTGGAAGAGGGGCATTTCCCTGCCTTGCCCCATCTGAGCCCTCCCTGAACCATGCTGCGTACAGAGCACCTGGCCTCCACCCTATGGGATGTATACGTACGTGCGCCAACATCATACAATATATATGGGGACCCACACGGAGAGATGGGAGATGTGCCTGCTGACAATTGCCGGTTTTCCTAGGGGAAGGAAAGGCTGAAGTGATGTAAAGGCACAAATCCCACTAACTTATACTCTCAGAGTATTCTTCTGGTAGAATTTACTTCAAAGGAAGAGGAGACTGATACTGCAGCAGGTAACTACAGGAACCAGGGCGAGTGCTTTGGATGGAGTTTCACTTGCTGAAGATCTGCCCCAAAGGTTTAGTCTGGGGTTTAAAAGGCAGCTGCTTGAGGTGCAGACAGAGCTTTCTGCCCTGCCATTTAACAGGGAGAGAGAGGGTAAAAAATGCCCCTAAACATATATCTGTATGTGTGCATCGCAAGGTGCGTGTCCCTCCCTGTCTGGTTAAAATCCAAGCTGTCCGATGTTGCTGTACCGAGTCCTACCAAAGGGAACTGGGAAGCAGAGTCGCTGCTGATGATCAGGTGCTGCAGGGTAAATCTAATCCTCATTTGGAGTCATTTCTGAAAGACAAAGACAAATCCACCTGACGAGGTGTTGGTGGTATGACATGCCGGCAAATCAAAGCCCCACGTCTTGAAACTTAGCCAGGAAGGGGAAATAAATGTCAGGGGAGCGGTGGAGGAGGTGGCACAGGGCTTGCAGGAGCCGTCTCCGGGCGGGATGGGGCCAGTGGTGATGAATGCCCAGGAGCATCGCCCATCCGCAGCCCCCTCCCCGCTGTACCCTGCCACTCACACGCGATGTGCGTCTGACCCTCAGCATCCCCTTCCTCCCCCCCTCCCCTATAAATCAGAGCAGAATTAATTCAGGCGCCGCGTTTTATTTGATAAACGTCAAAATATGTAAATACCGGGCTCTCTTCCTACAGTCGCTAAAACAAATGGAAAACACATTTATTAGCATAGAGATGAGTTTAATCAAATCAGCGGCGAGTACAAATTAGCCACAGGAAACGTAATGAGCTGGGAATTAATTAGCAGCATAATGGTAATAACTTTGCCTGCTGATTACCTTGCGGCCATGGCTCTCCCCCAGGGCTTTCCGTGGGTTCTCCAACAGCTGATCTTTTCTGTTGCAGGAGCCCCTGAACTGGAACAGCATGGCCGACAGCTCCGTGCAACAGACTGGAGGAGGGGAGGGAGACGGAGCGAGGGAGGAATAAAAAAAAAAATAAAAAAATAGCCGTGTGAGACATCCACCACTTTTGCTTTCCCATGCCACAAGCCTGCTTCTTTACTTATTGCTTTCTGGGTTTGTCCTGCCAGGCTGTGCGTTCCCTTTGTCCCTGTGTGGGTCTGGCGTGGGGATGCTGCCCTCGTGGGTGGTGGGTTGGGGGGGACATCTGGGTCGCTTTCACCGAGTGACTATTGCCAGGCACAGGGCACAGTTCAGCCATCCTGCACCCCGGGGTTATCCCAGTGCTTTCAGCATCGTGCTGCAAGGGGGTGATGCTGGAGCTGACTTGTCCAAAAATAAATGTACAGGAGGCTTTGGGTAGGGGCTGAAGTTGTCTTGGGAAAGGCAGGAGCAGAGTGACCCCCCCCCCAAAGACTCAGCTGGCTGTTTTGAGGAGCTGATGTTGCATGAGAAAGGGACAATTGGTGCTCCAGGGGTTTTGTAAAGTCCTGGGCTTGTAAATTAACTGTTTGACACCAGCAGTGATGGAGAGCGGTGGGGGGCAGGGGCTGGATGGAGGAAAGGGGCAGTTTCTCTTGGTGATTTATTTGTATTCCTTCTGCAGTGCCTCTTCTAACACCTGAGCAGTCCAAAATAACCCGTGCGGAGCCTTCCAGTGCTGGAGCTAAAAGCACTTCATAAGCCTTAATGAATCAAGCTGTGCAACAGCCCTGCGAGGAATTGTTATTCCCAACGGTGCAGGAAGGGGAAGGGAAAAGCGCTCGCGTTTGGGGGCCTCCATTTAGATGCTCCAGTCCATCCTCGTGCACCTTCACGCAGCAGCTTCTCATTTAAGTGATGGAGTCAAAACTGAAGAAGTTACAAAAAATAAAGCTAAGTTAAAAAAGTAAGCCAGGCCACGCATTGAGGTGCTTCAGTGGGGGTTTGTGCGTGAATTATCTGAGCGCCGAAGTTTGAAATGTAATTCAAAGTGATTTCTGGAAATCGTATGGATGCTGAAAAGTGGGAGCGCTGCTCCTGCGTCTCTGGTACCTGCAGAGTTTCTGCTCTGCTTTGGCTACGTGGCTCCAGCCTGCATAAATGCTCCGTGAAAGGGAGGGAGGACAATAGAGTGAAGGCCCAACGCTGCCAAGGACATGGGGATTTTTTATTTTTTTTTTCCCCGGGAGGTGGTGTCAGTTTGGACTTGTTCTTCCCCCAGTCTCCCGGGCTGTCAGTGGTACCTAATAAATCGGGCTGGTGAATCCAGGATGTGATGCTAACCGCATGGCTCGGGCTGCTCTAAGCCCTGCCTCAGCCATCCCAGTTGCTTGGACCATCTCGGTTTGGGCAGACGTTTGATTGGAGCTGTCAGGAGCTGGCGGACTGAAACTGATGTAAACAAAGAAGAAGTCAGCACTTAAAAAAATATATCAGTTTGGGGTGGGAAGGGGCAGAGGTTGTTTCTTTTACCAGAGACAAAAGAGAGGCACGATTTTCACCTTTTACTGAGCTGGCATCTGTGTACCAGGAAGGCATCTGCGCTCTGGGGGTTAACTCCAGGAGGTTTCAGGGTTTCTCTCAACACTGGACCAAAAAGAAGGCTCCGTCTTGTTCTTAAGCATAAAGAAACTTCACATTTGGCTCTGTTTTTTGAAGCTGAGACTCAGTTCTTCTGCTTAGAGACCTTAGTAAAATCCATATCTGACTTGGATGGAAAATAAGCAAGCAGGCGTATCAGTTCCTGCTTAGACACCCAAGATGAAGTTTTCCAAAGTCTTCAGTATTGCCCTGCCTTTGTTTTTCCAGGAGTTTCTGGGGTATTCACCATTGCCTTTAATTCAGGCAATGTTGGGTCATGGATCCTACCAACATTTCCCTAAAAAACCTGCCGACATCAGCAGCAACGACGGCAACGCCTTGCCTCGGCGAGCTGGTTGGTAGAAGAATTTGACGTCTTGACTGTTGAAAACCTCCCAAGTCCCTCCAAAACGAGGAACCAGAGGAGAGAAAATGAGCCCTGCTGCACTCCAGATCAAACCTGCTGTCTTGAAGAGACTGAAATTTTTATTTAAAAGTCCCAAAACATGGGAATAAACTGCAATCCGCTCCCCACGGGAGGTTTGGGTGATGTGTGAACTTCTGCGGGAGCGTTTGCTCCTTCTGAAGAAGCAGAGGCAGAACGAAGACAGAACTATTTAGAGCCTACTCTGCAGGGGGATGTGGGAAGGGGATGTTTGCACAGTTCTTATCAGCATTTTCTGCAAAAGTCTTCATTTTGGGAGGTGGTGCTGGCTGCCCTGTTAGTGGCTTGGCTGGGCTCAAGCCTTCCTGCTGCTTGTTGGGTTTGTACCCAATGTTGGATCGTATCCAAAACCGACGGGCGCTATGCACAGAGCAGCAGCTATCGTCTGCTCTCAAAGGCCGTCCCCGAGATGCTCCTCCATGGAGGTGTCACCCTGCAGAGTCGGGGGAACAAGGGCCTGACCTCTGATGAAAGTTGCGTGGCTTCAGTTAGTTTTTTAATCCTTTTAATGCCTCTGGGTTTTGGGCTTAGATTTTTTTGGGGTTTTTTTGTTTTTTTTTTTGTTTTTGTTGGTGGAGGTGGTGGTGGGTTTATTTTTTGTTTGTTTTGTTTTTTGGAGGGTTTTTTGGTTTTTGTTTTTTGTGTTTTTTTTTTTTTCCAAGGGAGCTTGTGCAATAGATTAAACCGTGAGTTGTAGTTGAAGAATCCTGTATTTTATTGTCATGGATAAATAATATCTCACCCAGGGGAAGATGGGAGAACACAAGGTCACCCAGCATGCCCAGAGGTGAGCCTGAACAGGTCTAAGCTGCCGGCTCGTGCTCCAGCCTGTGCTTCGTTCTGAAGGCAAAGGGATTTTATTCTTCAAGGTGCCACTTCCCTTTGCTATCTGCAGACGAATAGGTCGCTCTAAGATGCATACCACGAGCTGATTTTTGATTCATGAGAGCCTGAACCAACACTGATCATAAGAGAATCGACAGTGATCATAAAATATGAAAGGGTTTTGAGAGGGACTCTACATCATGTTGAGGTCTGCAGCAGGCTTGCTGTGCCAGAGCCACAGGGGCCAAATGCGACTCGGCTTTGTTAAGGAAAATGTGGCAGTGAAAGCAGCGAGAGCAGAATCTGCCCTTATATATTCAAAGCTACCAAGTTCTGCAGAAGCTTTTAGGGAATCTACCATTTTAAGCATAAACACAAGACAATTTTGTTTCCATGCAATTTTCTTGCCAATACTTTTTCGTAAAAAATCTGTACAGCTGTCATATAAAATATGCCTGGGTTGGTTCTAATTTAGATTACGCGTATTTGTCCTCAGTGAATGATTGATTAAGTGCTCTGATCTTGACTGCTATGTTAGCAGCAGGGTATCTGCGCAAGAGGGTTGGAAATCTCACTGGATAAATGGTCGAGATGAAATCTTAGCTGTTACAGATCTGGTTTTCTTTCTCACAGCCAAGGCGAACGCTGTCTTCTTTGCAATAACAAACACGCTTTGTAATGCGTTCCAGGACAGCGCTGAGCCTGACTTTGTTTCTTCATGGAGGGGCTTTAAGCTGTCATAATACCGTGGCACCAAACTCTTAGTGTCACAGATATCACTGTAAAGTGGGTATCTCCCAGTTCACTGGATCAGTTGTGATTTACGCTGATGGAACTGCAAACAAAATGTGTCTCGCTGACATCTGCAGAGTTGCTCTGGTAAAACCGGCACAGAAGCAAAACCAGGGGAAAAAAAAAAAAAAAAAGATATTTCTGTGCAACTGAGCTCATTCAAAGCATCAAGCATGGTTTAGCAGGACTGCCCAAAATGGAAAACCTCCTTCAGGGGTTAGTTACCCTGTCAATCTCACTTTAACATCACTGAACCTGAGCTGTGTGCGAATATATTGTTACCCACAGGAGCTGGGAGATTTTTTCTTGCTTATTTGTATCATCCTATGGCCCATACTTCTTACGGGAAATTATGTCAAGCTGTGTTTTGTCATCTTTTCGTTCATTTGTATTTATGATCTAGAACTGACACAACTAAAGGTAATGGAAAACACTAACTTTAAAAATGCATTTTTAAAAAATTTTCTTTAAATGTCTTAATTTCTGATGTTGGTCTACTGCCTTGTCTTTGGAGCACTGTATCGCTAGGAACGTGTGGTAACAAACCAGGCAATTTTCTAAAGAAAGGAAGATTTTTTCCTCCTTTTCTCTTTCTGAAGCTTTTCTCTGACCTTCTTGGAGGTGTAGAGAAAGCTTTCAAGACCATCAGAATAAATGGGTTGTTTACTGTGATGCTTGCAGCTTTGGAAAAAAAAAACATAAAAGAATAAAGAAAAGAAAATCCCTGCACCCGCTGTCTTCCAAAAAGGAGACAGATGAGGTGTGAGCTCAAGAGAAAATATTCCAAAATCTGAGCATGATGCTGTCACATTAAAGCAGAGTAAACCAGAGAAGAGCTAAACAAAGAGGTGGTGACCCCAGGGGTGTCAGCAGGACTCGATGCCCTCCTACTTCTCCGGGGGTTCAGTGCTTTGGAAAATAAAAAGGTAAGGGCAGATTGCAGAAAGACCAAAGTATGGAGATATGTCTTTGAAAATAGCCTGTTCTGGCCTAATTTCCCCTGATGAGGATATCGTGTTTGCTGTTTGCTCTGATTTGTTCACACGTACCCACGCACACAGGTACGATGAGCAGGGGCAGGATCTCAGGTGGCTTCTGAGGAGATCTCCAGACTTGGTCACTGAACCCTGAGCCCTTTTCCGGGGAAAACCGCAGCCTGTAGCCAGGTATGGAAGCGCTAAGCTGTGTTAATGATGCTGTGTTATCGTCAGGCGCTAATGCAGCCTCGAATGGATGTCACCGCTGCGTGTGTTCCCGCAGATCAGTTGGTAATTACACTTGGATCCCAAGTAATTACCTTGAGACTTGCACTCTGGTTAGGAGACAGAAATAACCACGCACTCGCCGGGTCCCACACGTAGCACTTGTGATGTAATTTAATAGCCAGTTACTAACATGAAAGTAAAGAGGCATTTCTCTTGTATTTATGCCCTTTTAGATTAAACATCAATGTTTTTCCCTAGGAAAGGAGCAGGGGCCAGCGTGCCACTGGTCTTCTTCGCACTCAGGCACCCTCCTCTTTTCTTGACAAAATGAACTACTCTGAAGCAAAATAAATATTTATAAGCTCCTCCTGGTGTGTGATTGTTTTGACAAAACAACTCAAGCAGGTCTTGCGTTGGCTTTACTCTCTGCCCTATTTAATTTGTAGGCAAGGAAAAACCAGTCCTCTGAAGGCTGGAGGAAGAGGAGGCGTTTGGATGAATATTGTGGTGTCTGGGTGGGGAGTGGATGGACCAACCATCCCTTTTTTGAGGTTTTCCAGGTCACACCTGCCAGTGAGGTTCATCTTCAACCTCCGAACATTAACCACCTGGACAGCTGTAGCACCGCATTAAGCACCTTTTTTTTGATGAAGAGCTCTAAGGTGAGGCACACCGATGCCCCCAGCCCACGTTTGAATGGGTACCATCAGTGCCTGCAGTTCTGTTTCCCAACCCTCCTTTAGCAAAGCATGCAGCTTTTTTTTTTCATGTAGAATTTACTTGTTATGCATTTCCAAATAAGCCAGTATTCTTCCTTCAGGGTGAGTAGCTTATTTTGAGTAGGAAAAGAAAGAGTCTACAGTGATCTCTTTCTTTTGGCAGTGTCTGGGTAATCATTGCTCATAATAATGCCGTCCCAGATGTTGAAACATCTCCTGTATTAATTTTACCCAGAAGATAATTTCCCTTAGAAATCATGTGCAAATCCCCTGTTCTAATTTAAGAATTAATTCAGCACACTAAATCTTAGCACTTCATCCTAGAAATGTTTTGCAGTGGCTGTTAACCCTTTGCAACAACAACAAGAAGCCCAAATAGGAGATTTACCGATTTAACTAAGCCCGTCTCTCGTGCAAAGCTCTGTTTGAGTCTGAACACAATATTTTGAAATGAGGGTCCCCTTTGACACCTAGAGCCTCCCTGCTTGTATTATTTCCTTCTCCTCAGAGAATCACAATTATAGATTGATTTGTTTTTACAAATACGGGGGGAACATACACCGGTGGTCCCAGAGACCCCCACTCCAGTGGTGTCTGGGATTGTCATTCCACCCTCCACTGGGGCTTTGGCAGATGCTAGGAATGAAAATATGATGATTTCACATTTTACAAGACTTGGAGGAAAAAGAGGAGCTGAATGGCTTGTCTGAACCTGTATAAGAGTCAGGAACTCTGTGGAAGAGTTAGGAACACGTCACACTTCTTCTGAGTCCCAGATATGGGTTGGTAGTACCTGACCGTCCTTCCCACCCTTGGTGGTCTCACGCATACACAAGAACACTCCGGTTTATTACTGGTGTGAAGTGTCCCGTGTGTTTGATGGGATTTCTTAATTTAGTTTATAGTGGAAACTACCTCAGACTCCAGACTGGGCACTTTCCTGCCCTTCTGCATTGTGACAGTCGTAGCGCATCGCAGCCTTTATACTGAAAGTCTTTGACCGTCGGTGAAAACAATAAAGAAAATAAAGAGACCAAATCTATGAATTTCATCCCAGCTGTGTGATGTCAGAGTGCAGTCCAGCACATCTTCTGCAGAGCAGGATGCTTCAAATCTTGTACTAGGGTACCTCTGCTTTGCCTTTATTGTCTTATTTCTAGTGGTATTGGGAGTACAAAAGGATTCCAGGTATCAGTATGTTTAGTTTAAAAAAAAATCATGCAAGGCATTGATCTCGGGGTTTGTGCAGCTACACAGCTTGCCAATGCACAAACCCACATTGGCAAGATTACGCCACCAACTATAAAGTGTACACGCAAACAGTCAGAACATCAGGGAATTCTGTCAGAGCTTTTGTATGTATCTACGAATGTTTCCTGATTCCTACCATATTGACATGGATTTATTATGTCTCAGTATTAACATCTAGCTAGCTTCTTCCTGCAATGCAATATTGCATTTTGGGTTTCACTGATGCTGCTGCTGGAGATTCTTGTGCTTGCACAAGCGGGGCCTCGTGCGTTTTGCAGAGCAGAGGGCAGGCCAAGGACCTTCTGCAAAGAGGATTCAATTGGAATCAGCTTTGATAATTATCATAAGGTGATAATATGTGATTAGTGCCGGGACATTCCAGCACTTCCACCACCACCCCATAAACTCCCAGGTGCTGTGCTGGGGCTGTGCGGCAGCTCAGCCTTGGGGGAGAGGAATGATGCAATCCCCAAGAGGAAACAAAGCAGAAAGGACAGTGTTGCTCGTGGTGGAGCAAATCCCATTTTCCTTTCTCAGGGTGATCCACCGTTAATAGTAAGTAGTGGCTCTGAACCTGTCTTATTCACCCGTGTGGAAATGCTGGCACAGGTAGGGTAGTAAAGCATCAGTTTGAATGCTATCCTGGCATAACATGGTACAAATCCAAATAAACTTTTCTGATTTACACAGCCATGCCTGCACATAGATCCCAAAGCCAGGAAAAAATGAAAGAACAAGGTGTTCACCTGTCCCATCCCATCCGACTGGATTGAGGATCCTGTACCAGGAATCTCCCCATCCCCTGGACAGATCATGTTTGCTCTTCTCTGCAACACCGAGAGGATCTGCTGGAATGAGAGAAACCATTTCAACCTTTTTCCTTTGTTCTGTTTGATGACCCCCTCGCTGGGCACTGCTAGCTAGTCCTGTTTGCTGCTGCTTAGACTTCACGTTTATTCTTTCTCTCTTGTTTCAATAAAATAGGCTGGAAAGAAACTGCTCCTTCCTTCTGGTCCTTAAGGAAGGGAGACCACATTTTTGCTACCCTGAAATTCAGGACACTGAGAACTGCAGGGTGGATCTGCTGGCCCAGCAGCTCCTAGCTTGTGTGTTGGTTATTATTCCTCCTGATGAATTCACTTGGGGGATCTGCTCCTTGAATGCACAGCTCTCAGGTCAGGACAAATGGAAAATGCATTACATGGAGCGTGACATAGTGTGAGCCCCAGCAATGAGTGCGTGTTGAGATATGTCCATAGGCGGTGAGATAAAGTCGTTCCTTTATCTCCAAGTTGCTGCTGGAATTTCCTTCTAAAAACCCATGTTTGCAGCAGCAATGGCTGTTTGCAGTGACATATAGAGTTGCTTCTATTTATTACCTACTGAGATTTAACACGCTGACATCACAGCTTTGTTCTAATTTTGATTAGTGGGGTTTTTAGCTCCCCATCTCCAGTGTTCTTGGACCCTGACCGTTCCCTGCAGTCGGAGTCCAGTCTCAGCAAGGAAACTGTTTTCCCATGGGAAGCAGTTTTGTTTCCTTCCATTCCTTCAACTCCCCATTTGGGGTCCCCCATCACAAGACACCCCCAATCACACCAGGTCTCATGCGTCTCTGTTCCCCTCCCCACCCACATCCCTGTAATACAAAGAGCAGAGCCCGGTGCAGCTCATCTCTGCTGTGATGGGGATATGAACATTTCTCTTCGTGCTATATTCTTTCTTTATTTGTGCTATATTCTTCCTTTATTTTGCTGTCTTCAGGCAGCACTCCTTAACCTTGACATTAAAGCACCCATCCTATATATGCATCACATTTTATATTTATCTGCCAGACCTCTGTCTCTTTCCCCACTATAACTATGATGATAATGACGTTCCTATTTTCAGCCACAGAGGCAGCTGTCATTTAGGTTTTGTCAAGGAAATGACAAAAAGACCTAGTATCAAATCGGAAATATTTAGAAAGCTTTTCTCCAAAAAAACCCAGAACTTAAAATACTGTCCTGGTGGGAAAGCTAGCCGTAGTTTTCCAACAAACCTCCAGCCTAAATTTTCTGCAGCATCTCAGGATCTTGATCCCAAAAAGGAACAGTTTGTGGTGTCTGAGGCCCTGATCCTGCCACGAAACATGTGCTGGCTGGTTCTGCGGGGGTTTTCTCAAGTCTTCAGAGAGAGAGAGAGAGAGAGACATAGTTGAGTGTTACTTGGTGAATTGTCACAAGACAAGCAAAGAGACAGCCATTCTCACCCAACCCACTGATCTTTCTAGAAGGCTTTATACATCATTTATTTTGCTTTGCTGTTCTCCTAAGCTGCAGGTTACTACGTGCTCATTCAAGTTGTTTCATATCCAGACCCTAAAACATCTTGTGAAGGAGAAGAACTGTGTTCCCAGCCGTGTTTTGCATCTCAGATCAACATGCTGCAGTCTTGGTCTCAGCAATATCTTCCCAAATGTGTAGGACATGGGAGGCTGATGCATGGATAAATTGAGATAAAAAAGACGCAAGGGGGCAGGAGGTCAGTGTTTGGTGGCCTGAAAGAGGTGCTTGTGCCTGCTGGAGATGGGAGCAGAAGTCCTGTGCAGCCAGCTTGCAGCAGGGAGGAAGAAAATATGATGGCACCAAACAATGTTCACTGTCAAACCAAAGCGGAGCAGAGGCTGAGTAACTGCATCTAGATCTGCCTGTACTCTAACAACCATCAGAACGTCAGCTGGGAGGCAAAGGGAGGAAGGAAAAGCCAAGGGAAGAAGATGGGCCAGTGCTGGCTTCTGGGATTCAGTGTCTGTGTGTGGAGTTGGACTGAGAGGGAGTGGGGGTCTTTGTCACTGCCTCATGCAGCCCCCAGGAAGAATGACCATCCCTTGCCATGAACATGGGCTCACAGCGACATTGTTCCCGGGATCCCAGCTCAGTATTTCAGCTGAGGACAGGGAGGGTTTGCACGATGGAGGGTTTAATTTTCTCTCCCTTTATTTCCCTTCCCCTGGGGGAAAAAGTTGGGTTTGAAGACCGCTCTTGTTTGATAACTTCCCTTAACTATCAGCTAAATAATACATGAACACTGATCCACCGCACTGACTGATGACTCCCTCT
This sequence comes from Syrrhaptes paradoxus, assembly GCA_013400615.1. Classification (NCBI taxonomy): domain Eukaryota; kingdom Metazoa; phylum Chordata; class Aves; order Pterocliformes; family Pteroclidae; genus Syrrhaptes; species Syrrhaptes paradoxus. Next base: position 34,840 of record VZTO01023636.1, on the reverse strand, counting down.
GCTGACCCTGGTTTATTTTTATTGCTTGGCTCGGGCCGGTTCCTTCAAGTCCTGAATCATCAGAACAGAGACCTTGAGGTATTCCAGCCAAATCAATCCCTGGCCCATTGACATATTGCTTTACCTAACCAACCATACAACTTCGCTTTTCCCTGATAATTTCTCAATTAATTGCTTTTCAGCTCTCATTCGTTACAAGGTCAGGCTGTGACTGGGCTTGTACGTTCCCATCTCTGATAAACTCTCCTGGTCCCCTAATCAGCTACGACTGGGATTTTAGTTCCATTAACTTATTCATCATCTAGACATTTTCATCTTGGGGAGCTTGACTTTTGATTGTATCAGTAGTGTCTTCAATTATTTAAGAGGACTTAAAATTCCCTTCTTACCTAAAAGGAAAATGCATTTTGAGCGCTGAAAATTGATAATCTCGGACCAGTGTCTTTGGGATGTTCATACGTGCAAGCCCATGTTAAACAGCTCATGCATGGCAAGAGTGTAAGAATTTGCTGCTGCTGAACATGTGTGTGCATGGGGCCGACTGTATTAAGATGTCAGATATAGGGGAATGACAGTATGCTGATGACTAGTGGCTTACTAATGTTAAATCACAGCTGAGATTCTGTTCCATGATGTCAAACATTGATTCAGTTTCTGTGGGAAGTTATGCAAATGTCAGAGCCCCTCAATGAGAGCTGAAACTGAAATTCCTGGCAAAAAAAAACCCCAAAAACCAAAAAACAACAAAACCAAAACAAAAGCTTGCCCTCTCCTAGCAAGAAATCTTTTTAGAAAATCTTGAAGCTAGCTGCTCCAGGAGGGAGGTGTATTTTGAACATGCCCCAGACAGAAGGTCTCATGGGACCCTTGTTCAGCTTTGTGCTAGCTGGGAGCCAAATCCTTCTCGTCTGCTGCAACCTTCTGTCTGAGTCTGTGCTTCATCCTTGCAGCAGCTGCTCCAGTCCAAGGCGACAGCCCACTAGTGCTGCTTCCTGCAAAATTAATCTTTTAACAGAAGCAGCAGTCTCTTGCACAACAAAATGCCCTGCATCCAGCTCTTCTCACCTTCTCTTCCCACCGTTCGCATCCAGGCAAAATTCCTGAAAGCTTCTCCCAGTAGGAAAACTGGTGGAAAAAACTAACAAGCTGGAATCGGCTGGGAAATGGTACATTTCTGAACGGGGTGATGGGACCGAGGAGTCTGGAGGTCCTGTCTTTGTCCCAGGCTCTGTGGAAGCCAGCTGGCTGAAAACCACCTTCCCACGATGGTGTCCGGGGACCCTTTCAGACCGTCTGAGCGCTTCAGGTTCTGCAGAATATCCACCGAGAGAGGTCAAACTGTATCGACAGGCTCTCCAGGATGAAAAGCTAGTTTAATATTGGCAAGACAAGACCTGCTGCATATTTAAAAGGAGCTTCTCCTTTCAGGAAATATATGCTCAGGTCTCAGTTTCCTTCCTGCAAAATGCAGGTGATAGTTTTGAACGCTCATGGTTTCATCGCAGACTGCAGAATTATGGATTTTTCTTGCAGAGCTCTACACTCACACTGTTGAGCGCAAATTTTCAGCATTTTCTCCAAAAGAAAAGCCCACATGGTTGCTGAGAAGGGCTTTAAAAAGATTAAAAGCGCAGAAAGTTGGGAAAAAAAAAAACCACACCAATAGGCCTATTGCAACAGAATTGCAATAGCAACAACAGTAGGAACTCTGGAGTGCTGCTTTGTCAGTTTTTCCCCCCAAACTGTAATAACTCACCCATCCCACTGGAAAAAAACTCTGTCCTTTCGTGCCCTTCCACGTGCAACAGCATGAAGGGCCTTTCAAGGTCTCTCTTGCTCCCTGTAAATTATGCAGCAGAAGGCACCAACGCTTGGAGGACGTGAAGAAACGTACGGTTCTCTCTCTGCCTGTTGCTAGGATTCACAGCTATACCCCACTGCTTGCTGGGGCTTCGGCTCCTATTTTGGCTGTAGGAAGAAAAGAAGGAAATCTTGTTGCTTGCAGGTTCTCTGCATCAGGCTTGAGCAGCTCCAGTGCCAACCCTTGCGATATTGCTACAGTCAGACATAAAATCTTAATGTGTGATAGTGCCTCGAATCTTACATTCTTCTGAAAAAAGGTGAGTCCCCAGTAGTAAATGAAATATTAAACATTATTAAATATGAAACAGCTAAACCTGGATTCCATTAAAATGAATCTTTCATAATTTTCCTGTTTTTTTTTTTTTTTTTCCTTTTCCCTTTTTTTCCCCCCAGGGAGCGCAGTGATCTCCTGAGCTTTTATGTGTCCTTTTAAAGACAGAAAAATCACACGTAATTTAAGTCTATTCTATTCAGATTTATTTTAGCTGGAAAACAAATCAAGGCTGCGAAACCCTCTCATGGTCGCATCTATCTCACTGAACTATTCAGCAGTCTATATCAAAGGCTCACCTAAAGACACCGCTGTAATGCCTGCTGACACGTGCCACCTATTTAGAAATCTTGTATCCAGTTACACACTCGACTTTCATTTAGAATGGCTTTAATCTTCCGCCGTACGCTAAAAAAAATCCCTCTTTTCTTATTACATAGGATACATTTAGAGCTGGTTTTGTTGCTCCTGCAGGTTTCCTGGGAGTTAAACTGTGACTAAAGCGAGTGCCAACGTGTGAGCTGGCAGCTGGGCATCTAAAGGAATGGAAAAACTTGAAATTTTATAGAGCTGCCATCAGTCTGGGATAGGCTGATCATGGAAACATGACTGGGGGTATGACTGCACAAGGCAGTCAACAGGATAAGCCATTGCCCAATATTTTTGCTATATTTTGTGGCTGTAGGATTTCCACCTCAAAATTCATAAATATTTGGGCATCTGCGCAGGTTGGCTGACTCTCTGGTGCTGAAACAAACCCAAAGGTGTATAATTCTCATTAGCTTTATTTATGTCCTTGCATTCAGTACTTAAGCCCTCTCTTTTAACCACTGTATTCGAACAGGGCTGATAGGAGGGGAAGAAGAGCCCTTGGCCTTGCTAAGAGGGTCCCAGAGCCGGGTTCTGTGCGAGAACATTCCCTCCCTCCAGACTGCGGGGACTGCTGGAGAAAGCTGGGTCTGGTGGGAGGTTGCATTTCCAGCACACACCTTAATTCTTGACTCTTCAGGCTGTTGCGTTATGGCCTCCAAAACATTAGTTTACCAGACACACTTCTGGGCTGGAAGGCAAAGACTATGAAGAAAGACAAGCTAAAACAGCAAAGAAGGTAGAAAGCTATTAATTATTCATGACCACTGTTCCATTTTGTGCAAAAAGCCTTCTACCTTGCTTTCCATTTAACTTTCCTTAGGTCACTTCCAAAGTTCAGCAAAGATGTAAACGGACCCCCCACCGCAGGAGCTTGTGCTCCTGACTCTGCTGGTTTGTTTGGACCCAGCTGGGTTTCACGTCTTCTCCTCCAGGAACAGAGCAAAGTGGGGAAAAAAGAAGTCGGTTCTGCAGCAAAGTGGGAGAAACCACTCTCTCCCCTCTTTCAGATTCTTGCAGCGTTTCACAGATTTCTAGAAAAATAAAAGGAGCAAATTGTATGAGGTTATTTTCCACGTTTAAACACCAGCGTTTTCTTTTCTTCTTCATCTTCATCTGAGATGGCAAGAGCATCCCACCAGCAACGGCCTTCTCGCAGCCTGACCAGAAGCATACGCTCTTGGTCTGGTTTTGTGAAGGCTTTTTATGCCTGTTTCTGCCCTGACACCCTTGGGATGGAGAGGAGCAAATCCCATCTTTATTATTTATTTATTTTAATGAACTGCCGTTGGCCAGCGCACGTTTTCCCCACAAAGATTTCAAATTGCCTTAGAGTAACAGAAAACATGTTGCGAAGCGTTATGAAGCTGAGAGAAGAACATGTCAAATAAGTGATCCACATGAGAGTCGATAGACGTGACATTTAGTAATCATCTTTCTGGGGCAAAATGGGGCATTGCTGTCAGTTTAAGTAAATCTCAGTCAAATTTCTGGCATTTTACCGCAGGGGAAGCAGGAGGCATAATAGTAAATTTCTCTTTAAAAAATATAAAAGATCAACCTAGGGGAAAAAAAATGTTCTCACAATTTAAGGTGTAATACCTCATCCTAGCTTGGCCATCCATTTACTTGCTGCTGCTATCAATATGTCACCCTTAATGTTTACTGATGTTCACTTTATAAACGACTTTTCCTAGCTGTCAGAATGTCTGTCACCAGTATCTCTTCCCCCTCTTTGCCTCTCATCCCCTTTAATAAAGATTAATATCTTTGAGGTTAAGTAGAAAGATCAGATACTACGTAAATGACACCATAGGTCTGATATTTAAACAAGATGAACATGTGATTGCTGAGATTATGTAAGCAAATGGGGTAATTCCTGCCCTAAACGAACACAGTTGGCTTTCGTGGGGTCAGTTAATATAAGTGCACACTCAAATAAATTGTATATTGTGCAGGCATTTGGGCTTCTGAAGGTTCACCCATTGAAGAACTGTAGATGTTCAAAGCCAAAATTGGCGAGTTTAGATCCTACAGCTTCTCTGAAGTACTCGTACCTACTAGTATGTCATAAACTTTTTACCTTTTATACTTAAAAGACATGCAGAATGGGGATTCTCTAAAAATATGGCACATTGGTTTTCCATATTTATAGTCCATCAGTGACTTCTGTATTAAACGTTTTCAAGTCTATGAGACCAAACAAGATTTTTCAACCTGTCATTCCCGCAGCTCAACATGGTATATGAAATGCTAACCAGGGTCTGCCTGCTTTGTACGTCTTCCTTGACAAACACTTGGAGTAATGATTCCAGAATGAATATTTAGCTGGCAATTTTATGGATGAAGCACAAAACAGTTATTCTGGCTTTGCAATACTAAGAGAAGTGAAGATGCATTTTGCTTTTGAATTGCAAACTGAGTTTGGAAGATGCAGTGGAAGAGATCACGGACTCTTCACATAGGCTGCACTCCAAGTAGCTAAAGGAAGGTTTGCTTGACCAAGAGCTGCAGGATAGGATCACACCTATGGACCAAAAACTACAAGAGCAGACCGAACCATCTGTCTGTAGAGGTCAAAGTTAAACTTATTTTTCTGACCACTGCCTTTGCTGTATATGTAGGATGGTCTCATGGTTAAAAGTGGAGGATACAAGGCTGGTATCTGTCCAGTTTAGACAGTTTTCTGCCGCCCTCCTGGCCAGAAATCATATAAAGGAGGCAAACATCTCAAAAGGGATTTCAGCCCTTCTTCCCGACCTATTAACCTGAAATCCTTTACTTTTTGGCACTCCAACTTGGGATGTTGGAGCTCTCTGATACCTACAGCAACAATTGTCTGTATCCTCAGAGTTATGTCACAAGGTGCTGGAGATCCAGGTCCTGCCACTGGCTGGACCCAGACCCACCTCCCTGTGTGTGGCAGTGTCTCCTTCTCTAGGGTGACAGGTATTTGGGACATGTGCACGTGTATGTGTGGCGGTGATCTGGCTCTCCTCCATCCCACCTGCTCAAGCAGCATCACTAGAAATGGAGAAAAAACCAAGGACCCATTGGGTGGGGAGCGGAGCACGAACGGGGCCATGGCTTTGATGAAGACTCTAGGAGTGGAGCATTTGGGTTTGTTTTGTGCTTTGTCCAGAGGCTGTTTGACATAAATAGATTGATTTTGCCCTAAAACAATCCTAGTAAAACCTTCCTCTTAACGTCAAAGGTGACATTCCCACCAATGCCCATCCTGCAGTCCCACCAATGCCCATCCTGCAGCCTCCTCTTTGGGCAGGTACCTTTTGCTGTGCTGTGAGTTCAAACCCATTGATAACGGCCGTTCCCTGATGCCATGGGACTGTTCGAGAGGCAGATCCCACACAAAGGCCACTGTTCCTCAGCATCACACAAAACCTTCCCAATGCTGGCCAGCTGCAAAAAAAAAAAAAAAAAAAAAAAAAAAAAAAAAAGTGGGTACGAAAAGCTGATTCCTGAAGTGAAAATTTCATGCCAACAAAACTATTGTGCTCAGACGATGACTCTGAAACTGCCTTTTGTTGTATTTTGTATGAAGTGGGGTTTTGTATCTGCAATAACCACCAATTGGTTTTATTTCTAGGAACCAGATTATTTTACAATAAAAGGTAAGACTCTCCGATCGGTATTTTAGCAATCATATTGCAAAGAAAACCCACATCTAAACATTCCAGGAATATTACAATATCAAACTAAAATCAGCTTAGTTCTGACTCACACAGATTGATATTTGCATTATTTTAGTGTGCGGAACTGCTTTTCTTCTACATTTTTCTTTCTTTCTTTTCTTTCAACTATAACTAACTTGATTCTTCGTGAGGATCTGAAACTAGTAAACCACAAAGAAATCTTACACTGCAGACTGCAGCAAGCAGAGGTCTCTCTAGCGAAGGCATTTATTTTACAAAATGATGGATGTGCATATTTATTTGCTCTGTGACTTCCATGTCAGGTTTGTCATATTTCCTCAAATTACTAGTTAAACTGAGGTTTTGTGTTTTGTTTTGTTTTTGTTGCTGCTGAAGCCTGCAGGCTCAACATACCTTATAAAAATCAAGCTGTAATTTATCTGCTCCATAGATCATGTGTAACAATAATCACTCCGGAGTCTGTGCCGGGTTCTGATGTCTGGCTTTGTTGGAAGAGATGTATGAAGTGAACAAAAAGCTTCCTGATTTTCATCCTCTGTAATAAACCTGAAATATGGAGAGAAGGGAAACACGTATTTAAATTAAAGCATGGAATCATGGCAGAGAAGGAGTACAGAGAAATACACGCACAGCCAGACACATATTATGCAATGACACAGGATTATTTCTCTTACCAGATGGACCTCTACGAGTTATATACGCTATATCTCACATACATATAGCAATTGAACTAGCGAAACAATTTTTATCCTGAACATAGACTTACCAAAATGGTTCATGGGCTAACTTGTATTTTTCAGGGAAAAAAACCCATTGCCAGTGTAAAACCATGTGGACCCTCAGCTATTCTGCCTGGGAATCCCAACCCCTTTGAGGGTCCACATGGTTTCACACTGCACTCACTGCTCAGGGTTAACGCTTGGTTCACGTACATGTGGGTCATTGGGGAAAGGTCGTGAACAAACTTCTGATTTTTTTGTAGATATTTGCAATAAAAAAAAAAGGCTGTAATTCTTATATGAAAAATCTAACTGTATACAAATGGAAAACAGAAAAACTTGCTGAAGACTGTTGTAGCTTAAATTCCCCCCACACCCACATATGCCCCTGCGAGGGCAGGAAATAATATTCATGTCTCAAAATATTTTTTATTGCCCTGGGTGGGCAGTTCCTCCCACAACTGAATTGCCTTTTGCAAGGCGTTGCTCTGCTTGCTTTGTTTCTTGCAATAGAAAAGAATACGTGATTCATCTTGCAGATGTTAGAGAAGCATCTCCCCATCTGGAGAGGTGAACCGGGCGCTAGACATTGCACAAAGGCACTTGCCAGGGTCCTGTGAGCCTTTTGTCACCGCAAGGGTTAATGACAGGACTGAAGTCACTGCTGGGGCCCCAAGGAAGCCAAGCCCTGGGTATAAGGTTTCTGGTCCACTGGCCATAGGAACAGAGAGCTGCGGCGAGGCCCTAGCATGAAGAACAGAATGTCATTTTAAAATTAATTAATTCTTTGCAATGCATGTAGTTAGAGGGATGCGGCCACGTCCCGACTGTGGGAGGGGCACCTCCTCTGCTCCCCAGCTGCGTCGATGCTCAGGACCGTGTGGATAAAATGCACCTTGGGGCACACTTTCCAAAGACCGTGGTCCTTGCCCGCAGCCTGAGTTGCAGGGCAAATCTGGTTCCATCTCTACCCCCCAAAGTCTCTCTTCCTTTTTTATTTTTTTTTTCCCCTAAAAAAACCCACCCCAATTGCATGGCATCGTCATTAAGAGATCCATCAGAAGCCTGGAAGAAGAGATTAGCACATAGCAGAGTGACAGGGCTGCTAGGAAGGGGAAAAAAATAGACAACATCAGTGCAATGTACCATTAAAAGTATGGAGTGACAGATGACAGTTGGTCTGTGATGGGGTGATTCAGCTAAATGGTAAACAGAAGGGGCGAATTCTGATCTCGCTCCTGCCAACATCAACCTTGGGTTGCAGAGGAGCTGCTCCACGTCTCTAGTACCAGAGTCAAGCCCGTAAAAGCTGTGACTCAGCCAGATAATCTCTGACAACTGTTAGCGCCGTGGTAAATATGGCAACGTGGCAGGCTGGCAAAGAGGCTAAAAAAAGGTTCCCTGCTACCCTTCCCAAGAGAAATGCTTCAGAGGGTTTTTTTTTTTTTTTCCCCTCAAAACAACATTTAAAATCTTAATGGTATTAATAGAGGTGGTTAAGAAATGTCTACGTAAAACTTATTTTTTTTTTTCCAGGTTGGGTGAAATATTTTGATTAAGGCCAAATTAATGAGCTTGCTGAGCCAATGAGTTGAAAAGTCCCTTATTCCCGTAATTCCAGCCTCTCCGGATCAAACCCGATGGACGCTTTACACAGCCTTTACACGTCTGTGTGAGATGGTTGAGGAAAGGTTTTTAAAAGGAGATATTTGCTAAGAAAATCTTTAGTGTTTCATTTTGCTTCAAAGCAAGGATCCCACCTGAACCACGTGTCACCTTCGTGTGGGCAGGCGTGCAAACACTGACGGGACCCAACAAACTGCAAACGAGAGCTGGAGTCGTATTGAGACCAAAGCTCAGACTCTCCCATCCTGCCTGCTGAGCCCTCCTCGTGATTTTAGCACCGAGATGTCTGAACCTCAAAGGGACGGGTTCAGCTTGTCCTGCCTCCTGGACCGCCCCGAGCCCCTTGTCCCTTTGCCCAGCAGCATCATCTGGCACCGTGCTGTTTGCGTTTGGCAAATTACAATCGAGCAAACTATTGGGGTGTGAACATGTGTCGTATTGCTTTGGTGTTTAAAAGAACAAGTTCCCTTTTTGCTGCCCGTGGTTTATCTTTAGGGGTGCTGATATTTTAACTCCAGTCCGCAGAGCGCCTGGTTTCACTAGCGAGCTCTGCCACTATCTGCAAAACTAAAAATAAGCCATTTTCTCATGGAAAATATTACATTTTTTTCATATTTTAGCTGGTCTGAAAGGCAGCTGGGTGTGGAGCTGTGAAGATCTGAAGTTTGCTTCTGATGTGCATGCGACAGTTGGGATGCCCACCTGGAAACCCATCCGTGATGGGAAAGGTGGAGAGAAGGGGCTGTCCCCTGGGGGGCCACTGCCAAGGCTCCTGCACCTGCCTGGAAGAAGGGAGCAGGGGCAGCATTCTGCTCACACCACCCTCCAAGGCTCCAGGAAATTTGGGATCACTCAAAGTCGTTTTAAAATCTGAGGAAAGGTTTTTGTATGAAGCAGAATGAGTTTGTCATGGGAGCCCAACTCAAGGTGGNAGAACAAAACAGGCAACAGTTCAACATTCTCCGTTCAGATCATTATGTTAATATTAATGGTTATTAATTTCTGTTTATTTTACAAATATTGTATTAGGAAACTAGCTTTCAACTTCACACCTCACCAAATGCTTTTCAACAATGATTTGTTTCATTAATTTTATCAGCTGCGTTCCTTCTTTTTTTATAGCTGAGAGACATTAATCCGTGAGAGAGCATCCCAAAATCTGTGCAGAGGAACCAAGCTAATAAATGTCGGTGTATAGACTACCCGCCACTGTCAGTTTTTCAATTTGCAATGTACTTGGGGCACATAATAAGTTTCTGATTTTTTAATTTTTATTGTAAAGAAGGCTTGAAAAATTTCTGTGCATATTTTCTCACTGTTTTAACATAAGTACGAGCCCTCAACATTCAAATGTCACATTATGTGTGATATGGGTTAGGCGATAAACCCTGTGGTATTATTTTTAGAAAAGCTATAAAAATAACTAGCACAGTTTAAAGTCCATGTCTTAGTCAAATATTCAGTGCAGAAGTAGCTTTCAGCTGAATTCAATATCCACTGAATTCAATATTCTCACCAATAAATACAAAATGCTGATGGAAAGTGAACAGGAAAATATTCTGCATATGCTAAATTGACCTTATATTCAAAATGGAAAAATGCTGGTGCCACGTGTTTAGTTGGCTAAAAATAATAAAGTGCGTTAGTGCTTACACCTGACTGAAAAAGAGGACAGCACACACGTTGCTATTTAAAATGTTTTCTTTAAAATCTCAGGGTTAGGAAACATCATGACCTTCTCTGTCACGTCGAGAGCAAAGAGGGGTAGCTGACACTAAATTTTGTTTCGGATTTTGGTCCAGGTCATTCTTACTGATAAAAGTTCACATTTCTGGAGGATGTCCTGCTCCTGAGCATTGCAATTTTACCCTGGTGCCCCCTTACCCATCGCAGGGGACGTGGGTGGGCACCTGGCACGAGGGAGCAGCTCCGGTGGAGGTAGGTCTGGCACATGGATTGTTCTTTACCACTTGTGTGCCAGGAGGATTTACGTGCCGTAATCAGATGGCTGCACACAACCTTACCCCTCCCGGATCATAAACCCTTCCCCAAGAGGAGCCTGTGCAGCCAGGGCGGGGATGGAGCTCTGCAGAACCTTCTCCCAGGTCCGTTTGCTGTGAATGCTTCGCTAGATGCTGAATTCCTCTGCTAAAAACTGGAGATGGAGCTAAAATTCAGGTCTTGTGATCAAATCTCCTTGTACTACACCTGGTGAGCACCGGCTGTGAATCCGTGTGGCAGTGTCAACAGTGAAACATTGCAATGAAAAATAGGTGCAGCTACTTTTTCTCCCTTCCTCCTGGCTTGCTGGGCCAAATCTCTTTCTCCCTCCAAATAGGACCCAAATCCAACAAAATCAATAAAAAACCAGGTGATTAGACCCTGACCCATCCCTGGGTGTGCTTAAACCAGGCAATGCCGTTGAGTTAGCCCATGACACACGTTGGTTTACCTTCATCTCTCTCCCCAGCCCAGACAGAAAATCCTATTTTTCATATTTCTTTCCCTGGACCTTGGCCAGCAGAATAGAGGTCAAATCTGTCAAGCTGGGTCTAAACTATGGGAAAAAAATGAGCCACATTTCAACCTTTTCCTCTGGCAGAGTGACAGTATAATTCATGTTTCTATTCCTGCCTTTGCCACCGTCCTGCTGCTTGACCTTGGGGAAGTCACTTCATCTTTTTGGACTTTCGTTCCTCCTCCAGCTCATTTCTTTTGTATTTAGACTAATATGGGGCAACAATAGACTAAGATCTATAGGGCAAAAGATGGCTTACGCTGTGTTCTTGCATTGCCACCACATAGTGCATCCATCTCCTGGACTTGAGGTCTCGGGCAGAAGTTAAGGAAGATAATAGATTACAGAAATATTCCAAGCTACGGAAAAAAATGTGAAGCAACGAACCATCTCCATGCATGCACACATGGCGAGTGTTTTCAGTATAACTCGCATGTTTAAGATGACTCAGAAGAATTTGTTCCCAGCCACCGAAATTAGCAGGCAGCCTCTTTCACGCAGAGCAGCACCGTGCCCACCGACTCTGCCGTGCAGCAGGAGAAGCAAAACGCTCGCTCGGTGCCGGGCTGTGATTGAATTTGTTCAGATTAGACGGGGAGCTGAGCAAACTTGAAATGCCTTCATTTGAGTGAAGCTCCCATTTTTTATGGAGATGTTTGGCTGTCTTCAGATCTAATTTCAGGATCCAAACACTCCAATTTCCCCATAAGAATGTGTTCAAACACCGCTTGACTGCTATTCTTCTCCCTCGCTGCAGAGCTGGGGAGCGATCGTGTCTGATGAGGATTCATTATAAAGTTGACAATTTGCCCCTTCCCTTCAAAAAAAAAAAAAAAAAAAAAAAAACCAAAACCCATGACAGCCTCAATCCTTTCAACCCACCCCTACATGTAGCCCAACACCTCCCCTCCACGAAAAAAAAAAAAAAAACAAAACCAAAAACTCAGGAGAGCTTCATTCCTTTCAGCCCACACTGACTTTCATCCGAAGCCTTCCCTGCTGCTCTTAAGAAACCTAAAATATCTGAGCAGCAGGATTAAACCCATCCTCGCCCCCTCCAAACAAACAAACAATAACAAAAGAGGGAAGAAATGATCTCTGCAGTTGGGTGATGGATGTAAAGAGCTTATGTATTAATCATTATAAAAAAAAAATCCCAACTGCTCACACCGCCCTGAAGTCGGAAGGAAAAAAAGGGAGAGAAAAGGGAGAATATGGACATTGGGAAAAGAAAACAGGCAAAGGCAAGAATACAAAGTGCCACCGCCAAGGGTATTATTTGTCCGCTGTGTGAGAACGCGGTTAGAGCCCTGGACAGACCGGTTAGGGAGATTATTCAACTTTTAAACTCCCAACAGTTCCTGCCGTGGGTCCCCTGGGTTCCCGCTTGCCCGCACACCCCAGGGTGGGGGGCACCCGCTGCAGGTCCCCCGTCGCGCTGCGCTCTGCCTCCGGAGACACAGCAGAGGGATGGGAGAGAGGACAGACCGAACCCAGCGAGCCCCCCTCTCTTTTGAAGTCTGTGACCTCCTTTAAACCATCACTTATTCAAACATTCCTTCCTCCCCATGATACTTGCAAAATAAAGCCATCTTTTTTTTTCTTTTTTTTTTAATTATTATTTTATTTTTTAGGCATCCCTGGTCTGGAAGGAGTTAAAGCAATTATCTCCTCGGATGTCCACAGCAGCACCACATCCCCGCTGTGCTCCATCAGAGCTGCCGGGGCAGTGTCAGCGATGACTTCACCTCCGTGCATTGCAGCATCGCGCGGTGCCCGACCGCTGGAGTTTGCTAATTTGTGTGTTTTCACTCGAGGCCTGCTGATTCAATCATTTTAAAGATGCCCATTTCTTCCAAGCCAGGGATTTTATGACTCTAAGGATTAGAAGCTGTTATCCCAACAAACCCTGGAGCTCTATATATTCTGATTTTATGGTAAGCTTCACTAATAAACTGTTTAAAACATATGCTAATTGTGTTTATTGTATTCTTTAATTATCATATGTATCATTAAAGATGTACTATCCCGTTTGGAATCCTAATACCTAATGCCCTCCTTTTTTTTTTTTTTTTTTTTTTTTTTTTTTTTTTTTTTTTTTNCCTTTTTATACCATTGCACCATACTGCATTACTTATTTTTTTTAAGAAAAAAGAGAAAATAGATACATATTTTTAAAAGGAATCCTATTTTCAATTTTCATTGTTTATTTAAAAGTAGTGTCTTTGCATTTAATTTGAAATCTCTCTCCTGAAGAAAGGCAGGCGGGGAATGACATAACAAAACGTGGCATTCTGTCTCTGTGCATTTTATTCCTTAATTTATTTTTTTTAAATATGCCTCCCGATAGTGTATTATGTTTAGTTTTCTGTTTTCAGACTGTTCAAAATGATAATTTGTGCAGCCGAGATGGGTTACGAAAGATCAGAATAATTGTCCCCTCATTTTTATTATAGCTCATTATTCTTATCGTACGTACACACACTCACCTACACGTGCACAATAAATCTGTGTATTCCCTATATGTACACACCCCCATGTCTACATATGTATATTCTCACTTATTCTTGTGCCAATTTTTTTCCCCAATTAATTAAGAGTTGTTTTTCCAAAGAAAGCAATACCACTCGTCCTAGCCGTGTGAGGAATTTTCACTATTTTGAACACTGATCTAGATCCTGAGTGTGGTTTTATCCTGCCCCTTTCAACGGATGCATAATAAAATCCTCATATTTAGCTCTCACAATATATTCCCCTCTACTGACCTGCTCCCAGCAGCCGAAACAATGTCTCCCAGCCCTGTTTGCTATCGATTGCAGTGGCCTGCCCTGATTATTCCTCTGTTTGCTGGTTTGATTTGTTCCTTTTCTTTTTTTTTTTTTTTTTCTTCCCACCTGAGAAAACAAATTGACATTAACATCAGGGCATTTTGTTTACTGCTTAAAAACAAAACAATGCCAAAAAAAAAAAAAAGCCAAGTGTTTTTCAGCTGCGCAAGTCAAGGGAAAGGGACGTGGGGAGAAAGACGCATGTGCAGTGAGATCGGTCCGTGGTCATCAATACTGCAGATGAGAACAATAAATACGTGCAGACACACGCCAGCAAAATGTGAGCACGCACGTTTAGCACAGCCTCCTTCTTCCTTCCCACTGGGCTGTGCATGTTCATGGGCTCCAGCCTACATCTTTAAAGTTCTTTTTTTTCTCCCACATTTGAGAGACATCCTGGGAAAAGCATGAATATCCCAACAGAGATATGTTTTGGTGCAAAAGACTGAAATGACCTGGCTGCTTCACTGCTGGCGTAGCAGGGAGTTTGCTCTCAGGAATTTATCAGTCAGACTTTTTTTTTTTTTGGTGGTGAAGGAGGTTTCCTTTAGGTACCAGATGCTAATGTCACATCATCAATGAAATCGCTTCTGCAAATAATGTCGTTTGCATTCACTCATTCAAAATAACATTGAAAAGGGGCAATGCTGCTCCGCGTTAAACATCCCGTTTCCAGGCAGGAGAGAGTGTCTGCTTGGGTATCCAAGCCATGATAAAGCAATGGGATTTGGATTCTGAGGGAAGTTTTTAATATATATGTTAAATAAGTGTATCATTAGGCTAAAAATAATTTTAAGCCCCATACAATTTTAGTTTCCAAATAATGGCACCAACAGCCTGCAGCATCCTCATCACAGAACGAGGTTGGGTCAGACTCTATAGGGGTGAATTTGAGATTGTCACTTTTCACTTGCCAGGACGACAGAGATTGTCATTAATTGTTTGTTTTGCCTTTTGGGAGATTTAGCCCATGTGTGCTTGTTGGTTGGACACCCCAGCCGCAGGTGTACCTCAAGCTGCAGGACAAAATACTGGATTGCATCATGTCAAAGTAAACCTATCGCGATTTATCGTGTCAAACTAAACCCATGCGATTAGAGACGTCTCAGCCATGTGCAGAGCGAGGTGGGTTTTACCTGTCTTCGGTGGGCTTTACCCTGGCTTCGGTGGGTTTAATATCTCACCCCAGCACAGGGGGTGTCGGGGTGTCTGGCGGATGCTGGGGAGAGCACGTCCCCCCTTGCCAGCACCGACCCTGCCCTTGCTGCAGCCCTGGAAATGATCATTTTGCACAGCCTCCAACAAATTAAAGCATCACCCTCTCTCCCTATTATATGAATGGATTTTATGCTACTTTTTAAATTACGCCGTTTTCAAACACGAATACATTTGAATGTCAGACTCCAGTACCCGAGTATAAATGTCAAGACCTCTGTACATCGCTGCCATGTAGGAACTAATTTAATCATCTCAGCGAAGCGATTTCAGTTCAGACAATCACTTTGCTCGAGTGGAAGGGTTATGAAGAGAGTGCGCAGTCGCAGGAGGGTGCTTACACACTATTTAGGGCCACGCTTTTTTATAAAAAATAAAAACCAAGATGGGGATTTGTTCCTGAGTGTAAATTCCCAGCCCCTGCCCCACTGATGGAAACTGGGGGAATCATATCTTGGGCGCAGAAAAATGGTGCGTGGCACCAAAAAATATTACATTTTTTTTTACTGGGGGAAAAAATGGGGGGGGAAGTGATAGGAAATTAATTTTTTTTCTCCTATGTTTGGAGAAAAAAGGACAATCTTGTGAAATATAGGACGCCTGGTCACTGTGCTGCTGGGCTCCCGCGAGGGTGATCCCGCTGGCTGCGCACACAGCTAGAGCGAATGCTGGAGCAAAAGCAATTTCGCATATGGACTGTGGGCTTCCGCCTTCTAAAATTCATCTTAGATGGTTTCGTTCCTCTTTTTTACATGCTACATTTTAAAAAAAGCAGAGGCAGTGCAGGCGGTATTTTTGTCCAAGGATAACTGCTGAGCAGGAGAAGCAGCAGGAGCTTGTTCTCCACGTGGGCCAGCGACCCACAGCAGTCGTGTTGCTCAACCATAACCTGAGTCTTCAGCCTGCCTTAGGAGGAAGGGGAGTTCCTCCCAAAGTTCTGGAGGCGTTGGGATGGGCTCCAGTGCAAACACTCTCATTGGGGTCATCAGCAGGAGCACAATGGTTGGATGGAAAGGACCAAGCACCATCACAGCTCCTTGCTGGAGCTCCTGGAGGATCGGGGAGGTAGATGATGAGCTCACATCACTGGGGAAAGAGAAAGAGGAAGGGAAAGGGTGGAGCAGAGCCTGGAGACTGCGCATGGGGAATTGGATCATAGGGGTGACTGCAGGGATGGTTGGGGACAGTAGGTTTAATAAATGAGGGACAAACATTGATCCACCTGGTCCACATGTGTGGGGAATGTTTGCCAGTGTCCTTTCCCGGATTGTGCCATCACCTCCCAACCGCAGCCGGCACAGGAGCTGATCCGGTTCCCGATGAAGTCACTGGGAACAAGCATGGATTCAGCACTGCTTGCCTTTGCCTGTCTTGAATAGAAAACTTTCAGCTCTAATTCTCTCTTCGCAACTGGCAGGATTAAAAAGTTAGAACTAAAATAATTTGCTGCTGTTTCAAGCTCTCCCAAACAAAACAAACTCAAAGAATGATCAGAAGTGCAATCTGTTTTGGAGAGCTTTGGTGAAAGAGGCTCAATTTGTTGGATTACTTGTTACAATTAGATGCAGTATAGATGATATCAGATAATATTAATAGCTCTACCATTTGGTAAGTGTTAGTATGGAAACTGCCCAGCCTTGCTAACGGAAACATGCACAAGCGAGCTCTGTAAAACAATCAAAAATCAATCCGATGTGTCAAGCTGAACATATCAATGAGACAGTTTACAGTCAGAGGGTTTTCTTATGAAGTGCTGTCAACAGTCAACGCTACACTGATCCGTCCAGCTCCGCTAAGTGGAAAGATTTCTCTCCTTTTTTTTTTTTTTCTTTAACCCAATAGAAGAGAAAGGAAAACCAGGAAAATGCAAGCCACGGTAATTCATCTCAAGTATCCTGAAGGACAATTAGCAACAAAGACTAGCAGTGGTAAGCCTGCTCTTTGGTGTGGTTTGGAGATCCGGGGCTGTAATTATTGAGCCATCCTGCTGAATAGCACAATCAATGCTTGACGGCTGCGTGGCAGCGCGCCGGTGCGATGGCTTGAGCTCTTGTGTAAATGAAACGTCAGACTGGGGGAGAAGGGGGCCATGGTGTTTACCCGCACTTTGATTAGCTTTTAGCGAACAATGAGTTTTCAATCGACGCCAGGCAGTTTAATGGTGTTGTCGGGATCTTTCTTAATAGGAGGTTTGGGTGATAGAAAGGGAGGAAGAAACACGCTGGCGAGGAGGATGAATTTCCCCCGCGCTGTGCAGGTGCCAGGGACCGGTGTGCACATATCCAGCCCTGCTCTCCTGCGATGAGGTTTTTCCCGGCAGGACCGTGGTCCTTGGCACTGGCAGAGCTTGGAAGCAGCCACAGGGATCAGACCACACCGTGGTCCTGCCGGGCTTCACGACTGGCTGGGCAGGTGACATGTTTTTCACCCGACTTCACATTTTTCTGCCCAAAGGTCCTCAAACCTCCCTGCTCTTCCTCCCTCGAGCGTAGCTCTTCGTGATTTGGGACCTCAGGGTTTGTCCCTCTGCCCTTTCCATCATATTTTCACCCTTTTCCTCTGTCTCAAAAACAAGCTTTTCCCCTGCAGCATCACACTTGAGCTTTTCAGCTTTTTCCTTAAACTCCTGCCTAACTTCTCACGAACATCTCTATTCTTGTCATGTCTTGTTTCCTCCTTTCATGGCAGAAATAGTTGTCAAACTGTTCCTCAAACCTGCTTCACTTCTTCCTGCAGTTTACCCAGCACTGCTCCTTATATTGCAAAATCCCCCCAACCCCCGTGCACCAAACGAACGTTCCAGCTGGGGCCAAGGATGCTCTGGG
Source organism: Syrrhaptes paradoxus (assembly GCA_013400615.1). Taxonomy (NCBI): domain Eukaryota; kingdom Metazoa; phylum Chordata; class Aves; order Pterocliformes; family Pteroclidae; genus Syrrhaptes; species Syrrhaptes paradoxus. Next base: position 16,932 of record VZTO01023636.1, on the reverse strand, counting down.
AGAGGTTTGTGAGTGCGTGTCCAGAGGTTGCTGGACTCTACCAGATTTTTGTTGCTGTACAAAGGTGTTTGCTAATCCCATTTTTCTCACCAATTGCCAATACTCCAGACTCAGACGCTGTCACTAAGCGGGGAAGGGACAGGTCAGCCCTGTGCTGTTTCCAGCTGGACGCCAGAAGAGAAAACCCACGCTGCCAACGCACAGACTAAAATTCACTTTTTTTGCCTGGGCGTAGATGCTCATCCCTCCAGGAAAGGAGGGATATCAAGGTAAATAAATATCTATAGAATATACATTACTTTGTGGTTATTTTTGCTGCAGCCGTGTTAAACCACCCTGGCGAATGAAGCAGCCCTGGCTGTGCTGAGCCTTGGGAAGATGAGTGACAAGAGGAATATCCCAATGTTTCAGGCATGCATTTGCTTTCTTCACTCAGCTCTTATTCAAACACATTTCTGCAGCCAACGCATGCAGCACTAATCCCCCATAACGAGATTAGACATGTCCTGCCCAGACCCTGCCGACACCGGAGCTGGTACCTGAGATGCCTGGCTCCTGCCCAGCTCTGATGAAAAGTTTTTTCCCATATTTCTTCCTCCAGCCTCAGGACCTGCTCAGCCATTGAGCAAAGCAAAGCTGGACGTCCGTAAGCTGCTCGGGGCAGGCACCGTGCCTTCCCCGTAAATCACCACAACGCACCTCCCCGATGGAAGCAAACTCTGCAGATGTAATTGATTAGTAACTATCAGCTAATTACAGGGTAATCACATGATTATTTTTGCTTTGCAAACTGAATAGTTGTCGTGAGATTGAATAATTGTGCAGGGCAATTTTACACCCAGGCACATACTAATGCTGAGCAAAACCTGATCATCTAAAGGCTGCGTATAGCGGGCAGGATTATTTAATTCCTATCCCTGTATAAATTCAGTGTGCACGTCATTGCATCACAGCCTTATAGAAGAATATTTGGATCCTATGCTCTAAAGTAGAACCAAAAGATAAGAAATCACTCTACCAGCATTACTAGCACTAAATGCAAACCCAAAAAGCTTTTGGCAAGGCAGCAGCTTTGTGGCTCTGCCAGCCCAAAGGGAAAATGTGATGTTTCTGCCCTGCAGAGGAGGGAGGAGGGTTTGGGCTGCTCCTCTCCCAGGAAGGAGTGAGAGGAGAAGCAGAGGCACGGCCACACCGCAGGAGCAAGCACTAGTTAACCCGGGAACTTGTTTGCCTGCAGCCCCCGCAGCCATTGCAGCGACACACCAGCAATCGAGTGCAAGCAGTCCACTCTGCTCCCAAAGTCTGCCCACAAAACACGGAGGCAATGGTTGGAATAATTTGTCCCTTCATAGCTTGCTAAAATCTTGGTGTTGGCAATCCCAACCCAAAATCCCAGCAATGCAACCCAAATATTTTCCCAGATGGATTGAACGTTGTACCAGTAAGAAATTTGAAGAAATTATTTTCTCTGGTGCCTCTGGAAAGGCACTCCAGCTTCCAAATATCTCGTTCCTGGAGAAGAGGCTCAAACATTTCAAGCCATTTTCAATGTCACTGATTCAGATTAATCAAATATTGAAGAGGTGGGGTTAGAACTGGAAGATGTCATCTTCTCTTTGGGGTCTCAGTGTTGTGGTATCAAACCTGTGGGATAAATGTTCCCACAAGAAGAAGCCCCTATTTCCTAAATTGAATGGGAAAAGCAGTTCTTCCCTTGCCAGGGAATCTCAAAACTTCCTAAAGCTTCCTGCATCTCAGGATTCCTGCAAAAAGCACTGGAACTACTGAAATAAGACCGTCTGGGAAAAAAAAAAAAAGTAACCACACTTTAGTGATTTAGAAAAAAAATATAAAAAATCAACATATGTCTGAATTAAAAAATGCTTGTATTAATGAGGAGACATATTTCTGTATGAGCCAAGAGCTAGCAGAATGTACATGGGAATATTTTTAGTTTTTATCCAGGAAAAGTTAATACAAGTAACAAATGCCATGAACACATTCCTGAATGCGCAGGAGGATGGTGCAGACCCTCGGCTGATTAAAGCAAGCCTCCATCATCTGTTGCAATGGAGATGCAGGGATGTAAATCCCGGCTGAGGCTTCAGCTCGGTCTATGGAAATACTGCTGATAGCAGCCACGAGGCACTGACTGGGAAGGAAGGAAAACAGAGCAGGGAGGGTTTGTCTCTTTGTATTTCTTCAAGAAATAACGAAGGAAACGTAAGTAGAATATATCTGCAAGGCCATGCTGCTGTCAGAGGGCTTGGGTACAAAAAAAACCATTTAGACTCCACTCTTGTATTGTGATGTCCTCAGAAGCTGACATCAGAGGCTCAGCCCAAGGCCCCAAATGAACTAAAAAATGTTTCTGTGCAGGAAAAAAATCTCTCAGAATGAGTGACGTGGTTTTACATGGAGCCATACATACTCGTAGCCTGATTTCAAAACCAAAAAAAAGGAAAAAAACCCAATTCCTTGTTAGCAGGAATATTTTTGCTCCCAGAAGATAACCTATTGGTAATGCTGCACCTGAAATTAATTTTGAGTGAAACCAAAAGCTCACACACACTCACTGAGCTGAATTTGGAAGAACAGAGACACTTCTCCGTCGTTTTCCCAGTGCCCCCTGCTACCCCCACACCGTGTATCTCAGTGTGCACCAGCCAAGCTTCCTTTAGTTTCCAGGTGTAGATTTTTGTAACTGGAAAACATATACATCATGCAAACTCTTTTTAAAAAAATATCTCTGGATTTGAAAATCTTGGTGGTTAAACTAAGAACTGCATTAGAAGTAGAAAGAAAATGTTGAAAGCTGTAAGTGAGGGGAAAAAAAAAAAGAGGAAAAATCAGGGTCACCTGGTTACAGTCAGACAAAAGCCACATTTCGAAAAATGTACCCTGTAATTTAGTCAAAATGGAAAGGACGGGAAAAAGGTCAATATTGTTTTAAATGAGACTAACAGCTTCCTTTATGTAATGGGTGAACTCCAGTGTGTTTCTGGATGATTGGCAATTTAGCTGCTTTGGGGGGGAAAAAAAGGTTAAACTTATCAGCACACAAAAGTGCCAGCAATTTATTTCTGTCACTTTCCTACAAATTAACCTATTTTAAGGCATTTCTGAACCTCATCAGCAAGCCCAGGTGTGGTTGAGGGGAAGAGTCACCACCGGGTCCATGTGCAGGGGGGGGAGGGACAGGAGGTGACAGCAGCCTGGGGAGGTGGCAGCCACCCACAGGAGCTCTGGGGGTTGAAGAGGAGTCCGGTGAAGAGAAGGATTATATCTACAAAGGGAAAAAGAAATACTCAATGTTTTCCCAAACGGGAAAGGTTTGGTCAGCCCAAACCCTACTGTGGACCCCAAGGTCTGATGCTCCGCATCTCTCTGCAGGCTGGGAGGGTGGAAGGGATGGATGCTGCAGGGGCAGGAGCTGGCGTAGCTCTGGTGCATCAAAAAAAATATAATTTAAGGATCTGGACCCTGCACTGAACAACCCTCAGCTTCCAAACCCTGAGGCGTGCACAAAGAACACGGACAAGCAGAGAAAAGCATGTCTCTGACCCTGTCCCCTCGCACACCTTTGCTCATCCTGTTTGGAAACCTTGTCATGTGTGTGCACGTACCTGGGATTCTCCAGCTGTAATCCCTCGAGACAGCCCGGAGAAAACCCTCTTCTGCAGCCGTGGCATCTGCCTGCCCTGCTGTCTGTCTGTCCGTGGTGTTGAAGGCGTGTTTATGGCTTTAGGACAAACAGAAGGTTGGGGTCCTGACAGTGGTGACAGTGTCAAGCAGAGGGGTGGAGGAGTGGGGCGCACAGCTTCACTGTGTGCCCAGGCACGAGGGTTTCCCCATCATAATTATTTTTTTTTTACAGAGCAGACATTGATCCATCCCCATGGATTTTTCCCATGAGATTGGCTTGGCTTTACGCTGCATCCTTCATCCGGGGGGTGTCTCAGTGGAAGGATGAAGCAGGACTGAGGAGGGGATGGGAGAGAGATGGTCCGCAGCCGGAGTTGGGAAAGGCTCCCGGCATCGTGGCTGCGAGGAAATGGGCTGGAAAAGCCGGAGAACGGTACGGATGGAGCCAGGGAGGGGGCTGAGCAGGAGGGCATGCTCAAACCCACCCGTGAGAGCCCCGAAAGGCACAGGTCTCCAAAGGGGGGAAGGAAAAAAGCCAAAGCAGAAAAGTAAGATTTTTTTTTTTCATCAGCTCATATGAGAGACATGGGCTTCTACGAGAGACACCGACTTCAAGGAGACCTTTAGCATTAACATTTTCAAACAACAGTTGGTCTTTCCTTTCCATGCTAATTACAGCCTTTCTGAAAGACCAGGGCGGGGGTTCCTGTCACCCCGCGTGTCCCAGGGCTGGGCAAGGCTCTCTCGCACAGCACCCTGCAATTTCCACAGAAAATAGTGTAATTAATTTAAACATAATAGCTACAATTTCCAGGAGGACCAACATGAAAGGCTAGTGGATTGAGGGTCCTGAACCATTTGTGGCCAGAAATTTCCATGGTCTAGATGCTGAGGAATGCGGTAGTACCGATCTTCACGATGAGGTGCTCAGCTCCCCAAAAATCGGGTGTTTTTACCTGGTGCTGCCTCTGGAAGGGGACATTAATGGCTTTGATCTAAATCCCTCACAGTGGACAATGCTTGTAACTGAAGCAGTGGCTTTCCCTTTAAAATACACCTCGTAGATAAAGCAGCATCTCTCAATATCTGGATATTTTTCAGTGTCGATTTTAAATACAAGGATGCTTGACTGGCTGCTCTATACCACAACAAAGCTCTTAACGATTCTTCCAGATACATCCGCAGGTGAACCTGTCAGCGAGTTAATCAGCAAAAGCTGCTTGACACAGTGATATTTTGATCTTTGGCGTTTCTGTGAACATTTATGGGCTTTTTTTCCTTCTCTGACCATTTAAAACATCACCATTAACAGTGCTCCTTCATACCCAGATTACTCTACAAATAGATACTGCCCGGTAGCAAAGTCCTGACCTTGAATTAGCAGCAAAGACCCTGGAAAACTTACAGGAGCGTGATTTCAATTCAGATCGTTAAAATATTTCCACTACTTCTACTTGATCCTTAATGCTTGCTTTCTTGAATACCCGAAATACCTGTTTTCACCTGCTATGGACACCGTTACCTCTGCCATCACCTCTTGGGACACAACAGTTGCTCTTCTGGGTACTCCCACAGATGCTCAAGAAAACCAGACTGAAAACATGAGCTATGTGCAAGCGGTGGGGGGAGCCTTTAAAATTTATCTTTTAGATCTAATTAATACGGCTTAATTATAACTAAATAAAAGTGGCAGTCATACTAATAGTAAAATACGGGTTAAGCAGCATCAGGAGGAATGGGCTGTAGATTTCCAGCAAAATTTTCAGGATGGGGTAAAATGCTGGGTGTAGGTAGCTAGGAAAGACCAGCTCAGCGATGTTCCCAGGAGGGCTGAATTTTCACTTACTCTTTTTCCCTGCTCTGGTATGAGACAGTCAGGTGGCAGCAAAACATCGACTTCCAGAGGCCTTTAATAACGGCCTTCAGTGAGCCTAGAAATGCTAAGAGGGCCAATTTTGCAGTCTAGGGTATTTGAATCAGCAGCTTTTCATATTGCGGCGGAGGCATAAATAGCCATTGTAGCTGCTGAAATTATTTTGATCAACTTACGCATTCGCCAAGTGGTGTCACTACCACCGTTCTCGCCATCGCAGTGCTGGAGGAGCTAAGATTTGAGGAACTTGACAGGATAATTAAGTATGAAAGCAGACTGGATTTCGCAGGACCCCAGTGAGTCAACAATCCTGATTGTTTCATCATCTCGGCTTTGTGCTGTTCATATCTTATCAGATTAGATAACAATCTGCTATAGCTATGAGTTGAATTACCATGTTGAACTGCACAGTTAGACCACATGAAAAACATCAATACACATTTAAATAATCCCATTTTCAAACTCAGATAAGAAATGGCCAACCTCTACAAATCAAAGGCATATCCTCGGGCTAAAATAAAGAGTGGTCTGATTACCTATTCAGTTATATCAAAGTGCAACAATCAAATGCTATTGCCAATATCACGCAAAGGCTCTTATAGCAGAGCAGCAACGCGACTGCCTCGTGACGGCAAATTCCACAGCTCAAATTCACGGGTGGGGAATTTCAAAGGTGAGGAAAGGATGTAGCCAGGTAGGTCCCACAGAAGTGAATGCTTTCAGTGTCTCAGAGCCTCCTCCTCCTCCTCCACGTTCCTCCTTGCAGCACATCCGGGGCTCTGGTTGTCAGAAGCTCGGAGAGTCTCCAGGCAGCAGGTCCCCCCTTTTCTAACCTCTCCATCACCCTCCCTGGACACAGAGTCTCTGTTACCAGCCCAGGGACATGGGACCTCTTGTTCCTCCTGCCCTGTCTTCCCAAAATGACCTGCAAAGTCCCATTTCAGTGGCTTTTCCACTGGAGACTCCCCAGCCTCTCCCCAGTGTCACCTGCATCTGCTTGTGGCCAGATGTGACCTCCTGGGGGGGTGGCTGGGCCACTGTCCCTGTAGGAGCATCTGTGGGGAAGAGGCAGTAGGTGACAAGCTTGAAGGATATGTCCAGCCCATGAGGGCACACCAATGCTCTCACATCCTGGGCAGCATGTCAGGAACCATGGTGAGCTCCCACTCTTCCCTTTTCTTCCCTCCCTGTCTATAAGAATATGAGAACGGTTCAGAGTCTCTACTTTCATGAAGGTAAGATTTCCCAAGTTGCCGTGTCCTTAAAAGGCTCTCATTAAAAGAGTCTCTCTCTTTTTTCCTTATTGTCTCTCTCAAAAACTTAAAACACAAAGCTCCATCACTTTGATCTCACAATCTCATGTCTCCTATTTTCAGTCGTGCCATGGCCCGTGCAATGTCTTCTCTTCAATAGGGGATGGAGGATTCCAAGGGCCAGATTCACACAGCTGGGAAATGTATTAATGGAAATGAAATTATTTCTGATTTGTCCTGGGCTGAGAAGAGAATTAAGCCTGGAGAAGTTGAGATGAATATGTGTCCCTCTAATTACAGTCACTGTTTCTACCACCCCACCAGATCCTGATACCACTTGAAAGCTGGGTGCAATTCTGCATTTAGAGCCCTGTTGTTGAGCATTAATATAGAATGAAATAAAAATTAAACGGGAATCAATTTTCTTTAAGCATTATGAGTCATTTCCCTTCTTTCCTTCTCCTTTCCCCGCCCCTTGCACATTATCCTCTGATCTTTTATGCAGCTATTTGCAAACTAACCATTAGTTGTCAGTCTCCAGCCATGCACCGCCGAGCCGGCAGCCGGAGGATCCCGCAGCTGCACCAGGAGCAACCCGGCTCCCTGCAGCCACCGGAGCATGGAGAGCCCGCACGAGGAGATGTGTGACCCACCGGAGCAGCGAACTGCTGTCATTAAACAAGGACACCTGGAAATAACTCAGTTACCATCCCCAAAATGCACTTTTTCATCAGTGGAAAGCAGGAAGAGTTGGAGGAGGAGAGGGGCATTAGCTATTTTTTCACAATTTTGTCCAATTAATTTCAAAGTTTCCTTTGCTGCGAATGCTTTTTGATCACGACATCCTGAGAGAAAGCAGTGAAGGAGTATATATTTCCCATAAATATTTAGATTTCAGTAAAACAGCCCATTGCATTTTATATATTTTTCCAAACTGGAGAACTCTCAGCTGGGGTTGCTCGGAAGATCTTTGGCTGCAGATTAGGTCCCACAGCAAAGAATATCTGCAAAGTTCTGGAGGAAATAGAAGCTGGCTTGGCAATGTGCATCATCCTTACGCTGAAATGACCAGCCTGCAAAATGCAAGCCAGGATGGCAGAAAATAAGGGCTGTGGGTTTCCTGGGAACCTGTCTTGTTGTAGACTAATAGAAAAGGAAAGTATCAGAATGAAAATACCTTTGGTGTGCTGGTGCTGGAAGAAGATGTGTGAATAAAGCATGACTTGATCTGTTAAACCGTTGTCTGTTCATGGCTTATATACCCTTCAGGACATGGTTCATCTGACCAGGAATGGTCAGAGAACAATTTCCCTCAAGGGACACAGTGTAAGCTTGGAGAAGAATTGATTTTTTGAACAGTGGCCAGACTGCAGGGATATGTGCATCTGTACTGAATTTGGGGTCAAACGGAGCACGTTGTTCAATCCAGAACACAAAGTCTCATTCTTAAACTTCCTAAAAAGAGCTGAAAACAAGACATGAGTTTGAAATTTTTGAAGTATATAATTTAGGAAATTTCTATAAAAAACCCCTGTTTCAACGTTTTTGCTTTTGCCAGCTAAAATGATTTATGTATTCAAGCCATATTTAGCAAACAGTTTTGATTAATGTTGACTCAGATTTTTAGCGACTAAACCATCCATCCAGCACATTCCCTGGGAGAGTCAGTTGCAATGCGGATCAGAGAAAAACCCAAATCCATAACCGCAGTCGGGGACAGTGGCGTTTCAAACCCAAGGAGATAGGAGGACAAACTGAACCCTTGGCTCCATGTAACTCGGAGGGTTCCCCTGCGATGCTTCCAGAACAGATCCTTGGAGCTCTGTTCAGCAGCACGTGCACTCCCAGCCCTTCGTTCTCATCTCTTCTATGGCTGTTGGCACCATAACCCAACTCTTTCTCTTACAACTTTCCCAGCACCTTCACATTACACAGGGGCAAGGTCACCTCAGTCACCATTTTGTCCCTCCCAGCCCTCGTTCAAAGTGGTGGATGCAGAAGAACGTGTCCTTGGAGTCCCGCAGGCTGGGTTTTGGGATGATCTGAAGGGTGTTTTCCAACCGAAACGATTCTGTGGTTCTAAGCTGGAGAATTTGGCTGTGCAGCTCCCTACGACTGTTAGACCTCGTTATATTCGCTAGGACTCCTGCATGTGAAGGGTAGAGAGACATTTCCAAAACGAGGGGCAAGATACCAAGGAGATAATTATGAATGGGAAACAGAGATTTTTTTTTCTTTTAAAAAATGTATTGATATATACATTGATGAGCTAAACTGACAAGCTGTGCTTGAGAAAGAAGTAATTGCATCTTTAATAATATTAAACTTGACACCTGCCTTGGCCGATAACACGCAGTCCTGACACTACTTAGCTTACAATTAGGACCCATGAAAAGGATGAAGGGGAAAACAGTTTAAATTGAATCTGCATTTTAAAGAACATAAAAATAAAAAGAAAGGCTGTTAATTGTCTAACACTTTGTTAATTCAATCAGGCACGCAATTTAAAAATAGCTTTGCTTTCTCACTGGAAGAAGAATTAATTACAATTCCTTCCTGAAACCCACGTAGGAGAAAAAAATATTTAGGACAGCCACAGTGCTCTTAGAGAGGCTGTTTATTAATAAAAAGCAGAAAACCCCAATGCTAATTGGTATCATAAGCACAACTAGAAGAGATGTTGTCCTCCATTTGAAAAAGAACAGAGAGCTACATAGCTGAAGGATATTATTGCAAAACGATAAATCGTTCAAAGGTAAGAGTGAAGAAGACGGTCTTGTCTTTAATGGTAAAATGCCATGTTATCTTGTTTAAATGGCATGAGTTTGCAAAAGACGCCGTAACATTTCAACCTTTTAAAATGTCAGTATTAAAAAATACGTATCACAAATAGCTGCTTTATACACTTCCTTCCCCCCCCCCCCCCTTTCCTTCTTTGTTTTTTTCCCCTTTTTTTTGTTTTTTCTGAAGGGCTCATGTAGAACTTGCAACTTCAAAGGAAAAAGGAAACAGCAAAGATGGTTCAAGGTGATCTTGAGCCTTGCAAAACGTAAACAGATCAGGAAGCAAATTTGGCTTTGCGGGGTTTCTGTCTCTCTGCGTGTTTGTGTTTTAAATAAAAGCCACATCCCTCCTGCCACCTGGGTATAGACTGTCTCCAGCACTGAGGGTCCTCACTGCTGAGCTCTGTCCCTGTAACAACACAGGGTCAATGCAGAACTACGTGAAGGTGCCAGGAGGTTGGGGTTATTTATTTATTTATTGGAAGGGCACCTTAATCATCCCTACTTCCCCCCCTTTTCCCTTTTTTTTTTTTTTTAAGCTTTGCAGTTACACCTAGGTTTCTTCAGGGAAATACATCTGTGGCTCAGTGCAACAAGAGAAAATTATTTTTTCTCGGTTTGCTAACTGAACACAGTGAAACATTTTATGATCACCTGTTTCTAACAGCAACGGTGACAAAAAACAAAGGGGGAAAGAAGAGAGACAGTAAAAATCCCTCACGCGAGTGTTAGAAGCTGGCTGGATGGCAGAGCCTCCCTGTTGTCGCAACGAATAGATGAATGTGCAGAAGAAGTTGGTAGGGATTATCCAACAGCAGGTTGGGTCCTTGGATTTGCTATTCTTGATCCCAAGATTTGGTCCTGCTAGTGACCAAAATGGGTCCCTTAAAACAATTTTTCTGGTGGAAACAATTCTGTTCCCCCAGGAGTTGGCAGTTGACTGCAATGGGGTCACAACTGTGCTCTGGCTGCACACATTTTGCTGGAATAGGATTAAAATATAATAATGGAGGTGGGGACTCCCCCACCCTGTGATTTCTGAAGGATGCTGCGTGTGATGGAGCAAAGCAACGTCGCCTGGGCTGCCCTTGGTGTTCTGCACCAGACTGGCCGGAAAAACTCCCGTCTCAGTCCTGCACATGGAGCAGCACTTACAGAAAACAACCACGACACATCCAAGAGCCCCAGACCAGGAGTTTTGGTATAGTTACATCAACAGATGCATCTAAATGTATGTGTGTGCACACATGCACATGTATATACGCACACTCACACAGCTGTATATGTGCATGTGTATAGAGAAAACCCCACACTCGTGCTAAACTGCACAGCTGAGAAAAACAACTGTAACTTGGCTCGTTCTGCGGGTTTTTGCGGTATGCCGCTGCACCTCTGTCAAATAATCGATGGCACTGAATGTATGCAACATAAGCATATGCATTTATCTACACATATATAACATGTTCTATCTATACATATAAATGGATTATTTACAAAGTATTTCTCAAAATATAGCGACAGTTCATCATATTGAAGGTGCAGTAGTTTGGTTAAAATGACACTGTCGAGCCCCTAGGGTCTTTTTTAATAAATATATTTTTGGCTTCTGCCTTCTGGAAATCTGCACCAGGCTTTGAAACTCCTGAAAAATTGATTTGCTTTTTTATTGCTGCTTAGCCCACACTACAGGCTGGACATATTTTCTCCTTTTAATTGAATCTGCCTGTTACATTGCACAAGTGCCAGGACATCAATTTAATATCTAGATTTTTTTGTGAGCTTTCAAACGCATACAAAAAACTTATTTAATATGGTTGGATGTTTCTATTTTGCTCCTCAGAGTTTTGCTTTGTATATTAGCATTACAGTAGCTGTCCAAGTGGTGTGATATTCCTTGGGAGAAAAAGATATAACACACTAGAGGAATTTTTTTTTTTTTCTGCTGCTGCTTTCCTGCTGTAGCTTATCTTCTTAACAAAGACAGGACTACAGTGGGTTTCACAATCTGAGTAAAAGCACTTTAGCTGAGAGACGCACCAGTGGATACGAACTGAGAGCAGATAAACATCCCCACATCAAGAGGCACCGCGCTGCGTGGAAGCGGTGCAGCACGGAGGGATGCGCAAAGGCTCTCCAGGGCAGCGAGGGAGTCGCTGGCACCAAAGGGGGGTTCTGCCCTTCGTCGCTGCGATAATCGTCTCAGGGACAAGTGCTCACTTCACAAAAGTTCAAATCATGCTTGAAAAAAAAATAATGTCAAAACAGCAACCGAACAAAAACCCCGAGAGCCCGAAGTGCCTGATCCTGGTTCTCAAACAAGGCTGGGAGTGATGGGGTCGCCTGCTTGCTGCAAGCACGGGTGGTTGCAAGGCAACAGCTTGTGCGACATCGTGGGTGAAAAGGGAGCGGGATGAACACGGGAGCTGAGGAAGAAAAGCTTAGTTACCTGCACAAGCAGGTTTCAACTGGGTTTGAGGTGGTTCTTGCACCCCTCATGCTTTCAAGTCCACGAGTAACGTGGGACCGTCCCAGTGATGGAGCGGGGCAGGACCGGGTGGGTGCACACCTTCCAGGTCGGTTGCAAAAAACTTCACCAATGTGCATGAATTAATCCTCTTGATTAACTTCTCGGAGAAGGAAGAAATAAGCAGTATGAGCAAACAGAGCTTCAGGTACTGGCTACAGTCATTTCCCTTTGTGGCATTGATGTCGTTACTTCCTTGAAAATCCCTCGTGCAACAGGCATGCTGGAAGGGTGCAGAGCGAGATTTACTTTGCTGGTAGTCTGAATGAATCGAAAAAATTACCGGGGCAAAGAAGATGGGTGTGCACAGAGTTAGACAAGCACAAGCTTCTCTGGTGCACAGAGAGGCTCTAGGTGTGTCCTCCTCTTCCTAATTCTGGAGCACTGTCCACATTCCCTGACTCCAATCCTCTGTTTTACTCACTGAATTATTCCTTCAGGGTTTCATCCATCATCTGGTGAAGAGGAGCAGGACAAGCACTCAGAGAAGCCTCTTTACAGGCTGTGTGGTGCGTGGCTCAGAGGTTGCCATCTGGTTTTGGGACACGGAACTCAATATTAAGACACTTTGTTTAAAATATTTTGTTTTTGTTCTGCTGTTGTGCAAACTAAATAAGTGTATTGTACTGGGGCAAGAAGAGCTGTGCATCGATCCAGCTGAGTCCACGTGTAATCAGGATAAGGCAGTTGTACCTGCTGCAGTCAGTTGGTTTTAAGGAGTTTCCGCTTTTTGTTACTTTGATGGAAACTCTTTTCCCTGCTGGATCAGATAAAATCTCAGCCTCAGCCGACTGCTTCCAAACCCAGAATAAAGTGGAGCCTCCATAATCCCAGAGAGAGAGAAAAAATTACACATTGAATGAATCTCCGAAATAAAAACAAATGCNATTCCTGGGCGAGGAGGGCGCAGCCCTGGAGCAAGAGCTATTTGTTATTATTGGTGAATATTCTCAGGAGAAACAGAGGATGTTGCTTAACGGCTTGATCTAATACGCCATCAGAGAAGAGGGAAAAATAGAGTGAAAGACATCCTCAAACGCAACAGCCAAGGAATCTTCCGAGCTGTGGCTGGTGCTTTAATTACCCGTGCTGCGAGGGAGGGACGTGCAGAGAAGATGGCTTCAGTCAAAGTCCTTTGAGATGAAGTCCTTTTACTGAGGCACTCTACTTGTTACAGCTGTGATCACCTCACCTGGAGGAGAGCCTTTTTTTAGGACTTAGAGTCACAGGAACCTTTAACACGCGCTTGTGCATCCAATTTCCCGCGCCATCGGCACAACTACCCGTGCCAGCTGGGGAGGTGCAGGGAGGACCCGATACATCTGGGCAAAGAATTATTAGGTTTGTGGGGACAATCAGAAAAAAGATGGGAAAAAGAAAAGGTCAGAAGAAGATCTGTCTCTGGCATGGAGTAGATATTGTGCAGACAGAACCAAGGATGACCAGAGAAGCTCTGGTGAAAGCAACACCTACAGCCAACAGACCATGCTGTTCTTTTGCAAAGTGATTTTTTTTCCACTAGGTCTTACGGATGACAGGGAAAGAAAAGACAGATGATATGGCACCTGAGTGGCTGGTCAGGCAGGCTCAGAGGTGTCCAGTGGTACCTGCTTATCTGCTGTGTGCTCTCCAAAATCACCCTGACAGCATATCCAGCTGCAGGAGAAACCCTGAGCTACCCACAGCCCTTGAGACACACTCTGTAGGATGCTTCCTCAGTGCATCTCTGACACCTGTGTGGACTTGCAAGCTCTGGGGACCAGGAATTGCCCCGTCACAACCTCCCACATCCCTTTGCCCTGAGTGGAGCCACAGAAAGTGTCCCGGGGAGCAGTGGGTCCCCGGGGGACCTTGCCGGGGATGCTCTGCCACCTGTACACAGGGCTCCCAAGCCCCGCATACCCATGAAACCCCTCCCCAGCTGCTGCAACGGCAGCGGATTGCACCAGCCAGCTGGCAGGCGAGGAGAGCAGCAAGCAAAGCAGGCAGAGGAACCATTAGGAAAATATCTCTGGCATGAAGCCTGGCAAGTGCGTGGTGCCAGCACATGGACAGGCTGCGGGAAGGAGGGGCGGCAGGATGCTGCTGGGACTGGCCCTGGGGTCCGGGTGACAGCAGGGTCCCAGCCTTGTCCTTGCTTTGGCTGCCAGCCTCACTCATTCCCTGAGAGGCTACAGTGGCATGGATCCTTGGGATTTAGGGAGGTTTCTGCAGTGAGGAATGGGAGTGAGGAGATGTGAGCTCAGGGTCTGGAGGTAGGTGCAGGACTGGAGATCGCAGGGTGCTGGCCAAGGGACAGGGACAGGTAAGGAGACATCTCATTGTGCTGAGAAATATAGAAACACTGAGTCATAGAATGGTTTGGGTTGGAAGGGACTTTAAAGCCCATCCAGTTCCACCCCCTGCCATGGGCAGGGACACCTCCCACCAGCCAAGGTTGACCAAAGCCTCATCCAGCCTGGCCTTGAACCCCTCCAGGGATGGGGCATCCACAGCTTCTCTGGGCAATCTGGGCCACTGCCTCACCCTCCGCACAGGGAAACATTTCTTCCTAATATCTCATCTCAGTCTCCCCTCTTTCAGCTTNTTGCTCTGTCAGCAGCAGGGAAAAATCGGTGCCTGGTTCTCTCCTCGCTCACAGCTCATCTCCCCCCACTGGTTTTGTTAAATGCAGCACATTTTCCAAAGAAGCAGATTTTAATTTCAATAAACTCTGTAAGAGATAGATCAGCGCTAAGGAGGGGTGCAGCCACAGGAAGTGAGTCTAACTGCTCGGCTGCAGAATATTAATAGGGTAGAATGTTATTAGAATAATTTTTCACTGTTTATTAGAATAATTTTTCATCATGAATAATAAATTAATAGAATAATTTAGTACCACTAGCCCCGTGTTTGAAAGGGTGTTTCATTTAAACATAGCTTGGGAAGCGGTGTTTGGGGAGGTGGGATGGGGAGAGGGAGGTACCGCAGGGCTGCACCGCAGGGACCCTCCGCTTGCCTTCATCCCCCTCCACCTGGGTGACCTCCTCACTGCCTGGCTTGGGAAACCCACCCAGGTGAGCCCATCGCTGCTGATGACCTTGCGAGGGTCTTGCTTGGGACAGGGGACAGCTGGACCAGAGGATTCATCCCCTGGGATCCTGCAGCTCAGGCCTCCTCCTGCCCAGCTGTGCCTCCTCCACAGCTCCACATCCCAGGGGAAATTTCATCTTTCCCTCCAACAGCCTGGGAAATGGCCACATCCCCTCCCAGGTACCTTTCCATGGCGTTAACCCCTTGCTTCCCTGTCTCACAGTGGGACATTGATGCCCATCATGGTACTTCTCTGCAAACCAAGAGGTCTCTCTGTCTCCCTCTTTTTTTTTTTTTTTAATTTGCATCTGCGTGCAAGATAATCATTCCTCAGAAGGCTATTCACACCACAAAAGCACAATGACATTATTCTCTCCCTCTCTCTCTCTTTCTACTGTTTTACTCTACAACTGACAATTAATGTTAGAAAGAACATGAAATGGAGGAGAAATTACAGCAATTTATCAACCGAAATTATAGGTGTAGACACATGTCAGCAGTGGAAACAGTTTCTATCAAAATTAAAGTATTTAGAGATTTTCCTCAAATTTCAAATTATGCAAATCCCATTTTTGTGATACGCTGGTACTGTAGCTTTAATTGCAGGATTACCAGCAAGCTGCAAACTGCACTTGTAACCAGGATTCAGCTCTTCGGAGAGCGGCTCCCTTCTCTAGCACATCTTATTAATTCCACAAAGTTCCCATCTCTTTAACAAATTAAATATGTTTTGCAGAACAGGCAGCGGTTTTCTTGGTTTCAATCTGTCACGAAGGACCCTGCTGTTTGCAGAGGTTACTCGACAGCTGGATGAACAGACAGGTTTGAGTCCAAACAAGGATTCAAATGCATATTTATACATAAAACATATTTATCCAACAACAGCGCGGGAACAGCTTGTGCTGCTGAAGTTTCTACGAGTCCCTTTACGATGAGGACACTGTAACCAAAGACGGAGAAGGAATCTGGATTGCAAATTCTTTCTCCAGGTCTTTCTGGATCAGGAAAAAGCTGCTCTGTGACCCCAGGAGATCACAGGCACTTCCACGAGGATGGAGTTTGCTTTTCCCCTAGAAATAACCCTGGTGTTGGAAAACCCCGTGCCAGCGAGCCCAACACAGTGGGCTCCGGAAAAGCTGTTAGATCACTGCCAGCCTCATCAGAAGGCGCAATATTCCGGATGTTATTTCTCTTCTCTTCCCCCATTATTTCTCTCTCTGATGTTGCAAAAGGAGCCAAGGACGCAGCGTGCGGGAGCAGGCAGTAGGAAAGGCATTTGTGCGGCAGAGAGTGCCAGGGGACCGCCGGGGAGGGGAGATTTGATGTGCCTGAGCCTGTCACCCCTTCGTGACACAGCCGCTGGGATGCTGTGGTTCTGCTCACACCCTCCACAGGATGGGAGGAGAGGAGAACATGTTTCATCTCCAGAGGAGAAGCAAAGGAATCTATCTGGGTAGCTGTTCTGTAACAGCAGGCGTTGCTGGAGAAGGAAAGAAAACATCATTTTCTCAACTTGTCCCATGGAAGAACAGGGGGGTTATACTCTGCTGCATCCGCCACCAGCACCGGGGACACCTGTACATCACAATGTTTAATCTCAGTGGTCCCTTTTATACATGAGTGCAACACTCTGGCATCAAGCTGTGATTTTTAGACGGTTTGCAATGATGCGGTGTAATGCAAGAACATCTCCAAAACTGTTCAGTACATCAGTGTTGAGAGTCACCGTCCTACAGACATCAGGGCTGCAAATCTTTTCTCAGACTCAGCTGGAAAGATAGA
>VZTO01023635.1:100129-159893 GCA_013400615.1 Syrrhaptes paradoxus | reverse complement strand
TTCTCAATCCTATTTTTAAATCATCATTTTCCACCATCAGTGTAAGTGACACATACAGCTATACGGAAATACATTACTTTCATTATCATTCTGAGATAGAACTCAGGCTCAAAGGTAGGAGACCCTAGATCCAGCATCAGTGAAAGCTTCTTTTATAAGCCAGCAGAACTGGAATGTGATCCTGCAGAAAATAGATACCATTTTGTATGCTGTCAGCAGCAGTAAGGTGAAGAAAAAAAAAAAAAAAATGGAAGATAGATAAATTGTTTCCATTATGACCTAATGCAAATAATGTTGTAGGCTGGATTAAGAATGAGACATTCCACATCACAGCAATCACATGTGGCGCTTACAGGTAGATTTGAAGGGAGTTTCCATGTTCATGGACAATTAGTGGTCTCTAGATTATTTCTTTGTTTGTCAAGTTTCTTAATATCATAGTAGTAAGACTGAAAAATGAAATCCATTCAATAATTGTTTTAAAAAAATTGAAGTGAATGAAAAAAAAAGTAGATTTCTTGCTTATCATAACTCACCTTAGAATAAATCCTTCAGCTAGCTCACTTAGGGTTTATAGTATCTGACAACTGTCTTCTGTTTCTTTCTCTTCTACATATTAATATAGCATTCGTGATGTAGCAGAATATTTTTATGAGGACTCTCATGAGGTGCTTCAGTGATATTTTGAGATACAGCAGATTTCCAGAGTGTATATTAGAGTCAAGGTAGGAGTAAAAATTTCATGAAACAGAAGAGCAGTGGGGTTTCTGATGAGATGTGAACAGCTGTCACCTTTGAAATTTCCCTCTCCAAATCACTTTCAGCTCTGAATATGCTTTACACAGGTTGAACGATGCTGGTGCCACGCATCTAACTACCAACGTTAGGCATGAACTGCTGCAGGGAACTGACACTTAACAAAACTATTTAATGAGCATCTTTTTTTTACAGTAAGCAAATTAGGTTTTGAAAATTGAAGAGAATCCAATTGAAATCTAAGAAAACTGCATTGAGTGAAAACACTAGATATAAATTAGAGAATGCTCATTTAGGATGAGAGACTTGTCCTTCTGATACACTATAGTGCCAGATTCAAAGTGCCCAACAGTGACAGGAAATTTACTGGTGGCATATGCTGAAGGAAAGCGCAGTTCCTCCAGAGAAGGTTTTGATCAGCGAAACCTCTTTACATGAGCAGTCAGGGCCAGCTCCACTGCCTAATGCAAAAATAGGGAATAAACACAAGAGGTCTCTTTGTGCTTATTGTGTACTCAGGAGAAGGCTTTGTCTGAAGTCATGTCTCACCTTTTTCCAGCTCTTTTCCAATTTTATGCTTCCCATCCGGTACAATTTTCAGTGCTATACACTCAGTCTACAGGACATTAACATTTCTTTCTCTCTATCATATCAAATATTAAATACCAGCAGAGACTTTACTGGAAACTTTATGATAATTGTTAGCCTATGGTGAACTTATGTGATCCATGTATGAAAGGCAAGAAGACTTGCTGGCATGTCAAAAGCAGTCTGATCAAGATTATTTGGGTCCTACTTACACCCATGCAGTGTACGTATTAAGTTACATATCTTATTACAGACACGTGACTGTGTGGACAACTAATGGGATGTTTACTTCAGAGTAACCTGGATGAGTTGTCTGTACAAACCTTTATGGAAGATTGCTTTTACCTTGTATCATCCATGTTATGTGATCCATACAATTAGATTTTTGGCTGTTTTATCCAATGTTAACAACAACTATTTAGTTTTTCATAGTTACTCTGAGAAAAATAATATCCAGTCTTTAGATCTGGCTAGGAAAATAACACCTGCAAAATATAAATCTGAGACTACAACCATAGTGAGTACTATGAACACCTGAGAATATTTTATTGTAAAAGTACAGTACTTCTCTTTCTGTGGTCTCCTTTATAAAAAGTAGGTCTGTTTACGAAAATCCTAAAACTTCAAATAATTATCTCACAAATTATTTTGTTCTTTTCATGAGGAAAGCACTGATTTTTTTGCCCCTTCATCTTGAATAGACTTAACATCAATATATCTGTTTTGTCTAACTTACACTTCTTGAAGTGAAAACCTTATCATGCCAGAAAACCATTTTTGTTCATGCACCTGCACAATGATTAATGGAGGTACAACCTTGGAAATAGCATTTGGCAGTTAACAGCTGCTACCAGCACTCTGGAGAGTGCACAGAACCTTGCAAAATTAAAGCCACAGATTTGTTCTCCTCTATAAAGCCAAACAGAACTCCTGAGTCATGTGTGAGGTGTAGATTGTGCATCATAATTTCAGGTATGCTCTTTCCCTCTTTGTCTAAGAGTGACAAGTTCAAAGCCAGCTGATATATTACAATGAAAGACCTCTTGGAAAAGTGTCAGAGTACACCTGGAGAATATTGCCACCATAAGCAATGAATTTCAAAGCAGTCAAATTAAAACAAACTAAAAAAAATGCAGGATGAAACATAACCAACTGGCATACCTCAGCCAAGATGGAAACACCAAGTTAATCTCAAGAGAAAATATATAAAAGATAATTCAATAAATCATAACTAGGACAGCAGCACCAAATGATCCCTTCTTCCCAGTTATTGGTCAACATCAGTTCAGCACTGAAGCCATGGCTATACCTCTGTGGAGTGAATGACCCTATTGACCTACACCTGTGGCAGAACTGTTGGTAACAACTGTTAGATGACAGTTAGGCTTTCTGATTGTACGAAGCATGTATGATCAAGTCTTGGATGTACTATGTACTCAGTAGTAAGTGTTCAAGGTGAACTTCAAAAGAAAAATAGACCTATTCTTGACCCTAAAGTGACCTGTAATATCATTTGCCACAGTAGCACACTAGACAACATATCAAGAAAATGCATAGATAGATTGTGATAACTTACCTAAAGTAAATATTTTCAGGCCACAAACTCAGCACCTGAAGGTTCTTTAGAAAGTTAGAAAGTTTGTATTTGGCACCAATTTGGTTCCCATCAATTCATCAAAGGCTTATTGACCTAGATCTTCAAGTGGGTTTACATGTGCTTCCAATATCCATTTAGCCTCAAGGAATTTGTAATTACCAAGGGACTGAAGGGAATGTGAATGCTGATGTAAGTGCCAGAGGTGACTATCTCAAGAAACAAGAGACTAAAGCCAAGTTAATCTAGTTTTGATCTAGCACAGCTACATTGGTGAGAGCTCTGTGCCAAGCCTGCTTATGGCTGTTGCTATGGAGGATGTTAGGTACATGTCAGCTACTGATGTCAAACTTGTGTTGGACTCCCTGGAAGTCTGCTCATTGCTGGCTCAAGAAAATCTAGCTGTTTTATATTAAACCTGGGCCTTCTCGTCTTGCTATACAGATTGCTATAAATAAGCACTGTTGTTTATTCAGGTCAGAGCATGGCCATTCTCAAACAGCTTATGTTTTCCAGTTCTTGCTGTTTCCTAACAGTGGTAGTAATAAGGTTGGAGAGAAAGCTGGCTCTGTGCAGTTGTAGACATCTCTCTCATGCTCTGAAGCTTTTTATGGTTTATTAAATAAATGGATTTAATGGATGTGCTGGCCTTCTGTTCCTTCTTCGTTATCTAATACCTTTGAAGTACTCTCAGTGCTAGCTGTCAACTAAGAAAAAAATATCAGTCAGACTAATGAATAGGCCCAAGGTTTCCCTCCCTATTCTTCTCCCCTGAGAAAAGGCCATGGCATATTGTTGAGGCAGTACAATCCAGATTTACTATTCTCCTTATTCACTCTCAGCTTAAAAAAGCTTGCACCAAATTGCAGATTAGTAGAGCATCCAAGAACAACTACTTGTCAGGAAGAGAAAGTCAGAGTAAAGACTTGGCCATGGAATCTCTTGGAAGGGAAAGGAAGAAACTGCTTCAGAGATCAGATTCAGAAAATGTCTCTGTTAAGGAATTTGTGCCAAAGGGGCAGTGGTAAGATACTGAGTTACAAAAGGAAACCAAGGGCTAGAGACACTGAAAGGAGAGGCTTCCCACTGTGGAATGACTGGAATGCCCGGAAAGGGAAGACTCTGTATTGACCAGCTTGCTTGATCTGCATGTCTAAAGCGACTTCTGCCATAAAGAAACATACTGCTGCTTGGAAAAATGCTGCGATAAACAAAGCACTTGAGGCCATGCCATTGTTCTCTTCTCCCACTGTTTTCATGACAGGTATATGGCATGAAATAGCATGTCTTTCAGAAAATCCCATGCACAAAAAGGATAATGAAAGTAAACAGTAATGGTCACTTTGTAATGATTGATTCTACCAGAGGTAGAAGCAAAACACTAATGTACCATCATATTTTCTACCTGCTAAGTCCCATAAAACCAAATAAAATTTTCAAATTATCTTATTGTTTCACAGAATCCTCCAGGCAAACTCAAAAGTATCTGAGTCAAGCAGAACACTTTGCCCAAAAGAACAGCTTACGTAAATTAACAGGTATTTTTTTGTGTAGCAAGGATGAGAGATGCTGGTAAACAGAAACAATGGAAAATGTTCTGTTGCCTGAATTGTCCATACATTTACTACACCTGCTGAGTGCTTTTTGAGGACTTCCTGACATACAGAAAACAATGTAGCTTTTGGAGATATGCTCTAACAGGTAATAAATATACATCCCAGTTGTTATGATGAGAGGATCCATTCTGCAGAAAATTTAGAAACATACTGATTTTTGTCATTTTGCCTTCCAGATACATCCACTCACATTAATTAGTTCTTTTCCATTTCATACTGTGCAATATAGATTGAAATTTGTGAGACAATACAGAGTGATTCCAAAACAAGTACTTGTAAGTAAATTATTTGGGATGAAACTCTTAGTTTTTCTGTTAACAGTTCTGCTTCCCTTTCTGCTTTTCAGGCCCTTGAACTGACCCCATTAGACAGGATCTCTGTCACGGGCCTTAACAAGAAAGTTATCATCAAAAAGCAATGGCTTTTCAACTTGTCTGCTAAGGAGCTTTGTAAGTTTCAATATAAGTGAGTTGATGCTGTTAATGAAAGAATCAATAGTAAATTGATCAATGAACCATCAGTGTAGACATAGTTTTGTGCCTGTTTGATCCATATTTCTGTCTAAAGGATATATCTGTCCTAAGCATCACTTAATTTTCACTCAAGCTTTCTTGTACCAAATAGATAGGTATAGGTATAGATATAGGTATAGCTATGGATAAATATTGTTTTCCACTAAACAAATGAAAGTGCCTTCAAACTAATAATTAATTTGCTATAGTTAAAAGGCAAATACATTTGTCAAGATCTTTAACTAGAACTGAAGAAAAAAGTTTTCCTTGAAAGATGAATGTTTTAAACTTCGCTGAGTGGAAAGCCAGTAAGCCAATTTACAATTGTTTCAGTGTGTTTCAAATGCCATAGACAATGTTAACAAGAAGAAAAAAGCTTTGGATTGAAGTAGCTGTACATAATTATCTGTGCAACGTATTTTTTACCTCCCTAAAATAAAACAAATACTAAAGAAATAGAAACTCTGAGTTCAGGAGAAGGGATTGCATTATTAATTATAGAATCATAGAATGGTTTGGATTGGAAAGGACCTTAAAGATCATCAAGTTCCAACCCCCTTGATGCAGGCAGGAACACCCTCCACTAGACCAGGTTGCACAAAGCCTCATCCAGCCTGGCCTTGAACACCTCCAGGGATGGGGCATCCACAACCTCCCTGGTCAGAGGGCTGGAGCACTTCCCCTATGAGGACAGGCTGAGAGAATTGGGGTTGTTCAGCCTGGAGAAGAGAAGGCTCCGAGGAGATCTAACAGCAGCCTTCCGGTACCGAAATGGGGCCTACAGGAGAGATGGGGAAACATTCTTGATCAGGGAGTGTAGTGAGAGGACAAGGGGTAACAGTTAGAGGGCAGATTTAGATTAGATATTAGGAAGAAATTTTTCACTATGAGGGTGGTGCGGCACTGGAACAGGTTGCCCAGGGGAGTTGTGGATGCCTCATCCCTGGAGGTGTTCAAGACCAGGTTGATTGTTTTATAAGCAGAGAACATTACTCATATGTTAGTATTAGAGTACTAAAGGCTGTGATATAATGAGCTACTGCACTGTACAAACTTTCCCAAAAAGTGACGCTTGAGAAAAAAAAAAAAATTCCTGAACACAATCCCATAAAGGTAAGACAGCTAGTACCTGGCATGTTTGGTGGTCATCATGGAGGTATCCCATATGGTACTCATTTGAGAACTATCATTATCAGTAACCAAGCATCATGGCTGCTAGAAGAATCAGTGAGATGGCACTGTGTAAAATGGAATCTCTTGACACTTGATTTTAGAGGCTGATTTTATATAAAGAGTCAGGCATGAGCTCAGGAGATGATGCATTTGGTGTGATCTGAAACAGTCTTGAGTCTTGGTGAGAACATGGAAATTTACAGGCTTTAACATTTTCCAAAAAAAAAAATTCTTACCACAGATTATATTTGTTTCTTATAAATGAGACCCAATTTGCTGAATATCTAAGTTCTGAATTGGGCAGAACCCGTCTTTGCCAGTACCTTGTGGTAGATGCTTGGATGCCAAATTTACCCCTGAGCTGCCACATTTTGCCAGTCCTAGCCATCCCCCCATATGAAATGGCTTTTCAAGCTCACAGACAGTAAGAACTAAGGTTGGGTTTAAATGACACGCTGCATCAGCTTGAAACCTCTTCTTGGATTAGTGACCCTCACTGTGTCTTAATTAGATGCACAGAATGTTAGGCAGCAAAACAAGCATATCCCTTACATATCCATGCATGTGAGGTGCCTGGCCTAATCCAGACCTGGAATTATGGGTTCACCTCCTCTAGCCTTCAGTGCAGCCACACCCCCACAGCCAGCTGGGAATTCGTCCCAGGGCATTAAAACTTCCCAGGGAATAAGACTGATTTTTAAAAAAGAGACAATTTGTTAGTAACAAGATAGCCAAGATAATCTAAGCAAAGGATATTTTGTATTGGATATACTGTTGTTAGCTGAACAAAAGCAAAACAGATATATTTAAAGTTTAAATGAGATATATTTTAAGTTAAATGGGGAAGGTGGGAATGGTTGGTTGGTTGTTGGGGTTTTTTTTAAAGTTATCAGTCATTAGACAAAGACAAAAAAAATCACAGTGGGAGACTTGTAAAATGGTTCTTGCAATCCTCAAGGGCATTTCTTTCAGTCTTTCAACAACAGAACTGGTCTATATCATAAGTCTTATTTATAAAGAGGCTTTCAGGCAATTTCACACTGCTTTTCTCTGATGCCGCCCAAAAAAACATGTAAACCCGAGGGATTAGTAGTGACTTAGAGGGAAAATAGTGTAAAGTTACAGGATGAACTGAGCTAGTGCAGCTGGTTTGATGCACTGTTCCCTTGGGCTACAGCAATGAATGAAACTTATCGAAGTGCCCCAGTCCACTCCCACACCGTCAGTGTACTGACTCTTTTGTTATATTGTGCACTAGAATTACTTGGTCTCAGGGGGCCGTCAAGATGTTAACGGCCTGTAGTGTGGAAAGAGAGAGAGGAGTTCACTATCTAGGAGCTGAAAGTTAAGCCTCTTTTTATATTTCTTTTTTGACAGTATCAATTGGGAAGCATGGTAAATAAAATGTTTGCACATGCACCGCGTGAGTAATTGAATTGATTCAATTATTTTTATGTTATATTATCTTAGTATTCCAAATAAATTGTAACATTAATTATCCATTGTTGGTCTGTCCTGACTCACGGGTATCAATTCTATTGTGTTATAACTGGCTAATGACACTGTACATCCCAGAGCTTTATTTTGAGAATGTATTTTCCCATTTATTAAATTTTATCTGCAGAGGAGCTATCAAATAACTAACAAGATTATCTCTGTTTTCATCTTTTGTTTACTGTATTAACTGACATCTATTTAATCCACTTTACATTTAAATTCTTACTAAAGACTCATATAAGCAATTTTCTTTCTGTAAACACAGTGAATGAAAACTGACACAACATTCATTTCAGCCTTCAATATGCACAAGCTCTATTTTTAAATGAAGGTCTTAAAAACCCATCACCTCTGGAAAAATAAAGTCTATGTCGTTCATTCCCATTTGCTAAATGAAATCCTGATTTGTTTTAGGTTTGTTGTGTTTACAGGTGTGCAGACACTTCCAACAATTCAAATACAAAGTTGGAATATTTACTGTTCACTTATCAGAAAGAAGTATTGTGAAAAGGGGTAGGAATATATATTTAGGCCCTTCTGCTGTTGAAGTCAATAGCAATACTGTCTGTCATTTCAATGTTGGAATATGTTTTAATACCTCTGTAGTCCTTGAGATCTGTTCTAAAGTTTCTACTCACTCTCTTGGTGAGTAAAAGGCTATTGAGGGTGGATAAGGGTAGAATTTTGCTTAGTAAATAGTGTGTGATCAAACTTATTCCTTTCTCACTGAAGTGCCGTGAGGATTAATTTGTTAATGTCAGTGCAGCACTTTGAAGACATAATAAAGAAAATAAAGTTACTCTGGTGATGAGTGCTACAGAAGTGTCTATAAATGAATAAAGTGCTGTCTAAGTGCTAAGTATTATTATGATTACTGCCTGCATTTGCAAAGGAGTGGTTAAATACAGTGGGATGTGGGTGTAAAATTACATTTTAAATGGATCTATTTTTGAGATTACTTATCAGCATGATTAGTGTGATAATAATTACATTTATCATTAATAATACATTTTTGAAAAGTTAGGCAAAAAAAGCTAACAAGTTTGATTTTGATTTTGCCAGAAATGCGCAGTGCTTTCCAAAAGCAATCTGTGGAACTTGTCTGTGGAATGCAGCTGTGTAAGATTTCACTAACATCTTGCAGGTGGAGCCTAATTTTAGTTCAGCCTTGAGAAGGGGGAATTGTTTTCTCTGATATGCACAGCACCATAACAGCAGCAAAGCAGGTGGAGATTTAGACAAGTACTTGTTTACTTTCCTGTTAAAAAAAAAAAAAACAACAAAAACCACAGATGATTCATATCGTTAATCATACAGTTTTGGTTTGATTTTACCAAGTCTAACAAAATAGTCTGGAGCACATTTGACCTACTGATTCTCAAATGTGGAACAAACCCAACAGAATGAAAAATGTTCAGAAAATGAGCATTCAATCCTAAATATAGTGGAGAAGGAGCTGGTAAATGATGGAAAGGAAAATTTAGAAATACATCTGCTCAGTCAGAAAGAGTGGTCTGCAGAATCAGTCTCAACAATTTCTCTGTCATCTTCACCAGTCTCTTATTAGAATTCTGCAGTTAACTTTTTTGTAGATTCTTGAGCTGCAAAACATGGAAATGAACCAGGAGATAAAAGATAGGCAGCAACTCGCTGCTCTTAGTCAAATTGGTAAAATAAATTCAGTGTAATAAATCTCATTCATTTATTTTTGATCAGTTTATTCTTTAAGCTCATCAAAAATCCTTATTAACTGAATGATCAATAACTGGTGATTTTTTTCATCAGTTGTTATGAAACTTCTAAGTTTGTGCATGGCATGGTAGAGTAACCCAATAGTGTCCATGGGATAAACAGTATACAATTTGTCTAGAAAGGCTATTTTGCTACACATACTTCTTGCTTCCACATTTTGGATTAATGTACAAGATATGCTGAGGTTTTCAATTTATTGCATTGAAAACCCAAGGGTCACTTCCTGGCTTGTGTTCCACATTCTCTTATGTGGTAGACCATGGAGTTATTGGTCACACACATGCTGTATCTGGTCGTTCTTGGCTGTTCTTTTCAGATAGCATTAGCTGTGATTTTCATGCCTCAGGTCAACTTTATGCATTTCACTTATTTAAACTTATTCATGGTAAAGTTAGTCCATTGTAAAGTTTTTCAGGACTACCACAGAAAAAAACAGTTGTGCTCTAGGTCACGTATAACCTGTAAGGAAATCATGACTACTGGATTAGAAAATCTGCAGTTTTCTGACTCTTGATTTCTAATAGTTTGTTTAAAATGAACTGAGTGAACAGGAGCTGGGTCCAACAAAGAACTATTGTTTCATGTGTTGTTATTTCCAAGCATCCTTTTGGGAAGTTCATACACTTATTACCCTTGACTATATAGACCTTGCCTTCCAAACATGTCTTTTAATGAACAAGAGGAAATCAAAATTTGTTTCTATTAACTAAACATGTTTTTGCTGATTTCTCAAGAAGCATCAGGGGCTCCTGCATTAACAAATAGATGGGCTCATTAAAGATCTATATTCAGAGGTTTTCTATTTTCTTTTGCTCTAGACAGACATGGCATATCTAAATAATTCCTGAGAAGGGCAATAGTTTATTTAATCAAGTCAGTGATCATCTATTTATTTCTTCATAACAGTGATAACAACATAATAATTTATATTGAATGGTCTCATAGTGCTTATCTTTTTTTGTGAATACTCAGCCACTTCAGAAATGCAGCACACTCTGGAGCATAATGGCACAGACTGCTGACTTCTCTCTAAGTAATTCTAGTATGAAGTTGATTGGTAGTGACATGTCTGTGGAGCTCAGAGATGGTGAACAGAGCTCATCTTATCTTATATCTCGCCTTATCTTAGCACTTAGGAGAGGTCTTCCAGACGTCAGAGTAGAACAGCTCCTTATACCAAAGGCTTGTTTTGTTGAGTTGCATCTGTCATCTCCTTCTGTATGTACAGGGCCTGTGGGGTGGGCAGCAAAGAGGTCTGGGCATCAATTCTTGACCTCTAGTCTCATTCCTGTCTACTCCAACTCATGCAATTGCACCTGGCTAAGAATGAGTGTGAGCTAATCTGAGGATCCACCCTGAAATGACCCTGTTTATGGAAGTTTGTGAAGGAAGACATGGCAAGAATTAGAATTAGCAGACTAAGGATGTCAGTTCACTGGCATTTTTGAGAAAGCAATAATATTCCAGGAAGAATTTTGTGGTCAAAATCCTGTTCTTACTCTGCCACAGAAGCTGTGCTGTCCCAATTGTAGAGTCAATTTATCACTGATGCTGAATGTCTTCTTCTGAAATATTTAATGAAGATAACATTTCTAGCCAGTACCATAAAACTTAACTTTCAAAACCACCAAGAATGGTATCCCCAGTGCTGAAGAAGGAAGGTTGCAAAATAATTCCCTTTAGTCTATCATTTTTTGGTATTGGTTTACACCTTCCCTGGGAGCGAACTCCAGCTACATGTGTAAGAAGGTTTACTCTCTCGACTGGAGTACTAGCAATGTTGGTACTTAAGCCTGTATAGATTAGCAGTGGGGACATATCTCAAAAATGTTATTGCCATACTATGATAAATAA
This sequence comes from Syrrhaptes paradoxus, assembly GCA_013400615.1. Lineage (NCBI taxonomy): Eukaryota > Metazoa > Chordata > Aves > Pterocliformes > Pteroclidae > Syrrhaptes > Syrrhaptes paradoxus. Next base: position 148,551 of record VZTO01023635.1, on the reverse strand, counting down.
GAAACTCCACAATATAATGTTGGTTTTTTTTTCTGATACTGTCTGAACTGCAGCATGCTGGTAAGGATGATATTCATACTGGCAACAGAGACAAGTCCTGGGGCCTGGCATGTCCAAGTAGAAAAAAGAAGTGTGTGAACATAATGTAGTATTTGAAAATAAGCCAACATTTAGAAAGATATTACCTGGGAGTAGCTTTTGCCTTTGCCTAGTTTCACTGTTTCTTGGATTTAATGGGGATTCACAGAATATAAGGCCTTTGCTAAGTTTTAAAACATTATCAAAGGCATTCTAAAGATTCTTATTGCTTAAACTCAATTGATTCTGCAAATATTTGCCAAGTCTATATTTATCACCCTATATTTCTGATGTTTTCAGTTTCTGTTAAACCAAAATAAGTCTTTCTAGCACTTCCATGTTTTTACTCTGTGAAAGCAATTTGAGCTGACACATCTTGTTCTGATTTATATTTTTTACAAGTGGTGGAAGTGGACCTCAAATCCAGCAGAAGCTGAACATGCTCAGCACTGAAGGGATGAGCATAACAGCTACAATGATGTTTTAGTTTTAAGCTAAAGAAAGTGGGTTTTGCTCTCCTCATGGTATTTCAGCACTTCCTGTGTCAACTGAGAGAAGTTACTATGCTGATTAATACTGTTAGCATACAGAAGTCCTCCTCCTGAGCCAATGTTTGCCAGTGGAAATCAGGGTAACTCTTTTCAAGTGATGCACCAGTGTGATATCAAAGCAGGCCTTTTGTCATTACTGCCACAGTTAACTGTATTTGGCAAACAAGAACTGTCCAAAAAAGGTAGACCTTGTGCTTTACAAAAATAATGGTGTTGTGTCATAGACTTTTCCCCAGAACCTCGTATTAGAAGTCATTTCAGAAGATCATGTCCTTCCTTTAAATTGTTGACAAGGACAAAAATAATCAGAAAATGCAACACTGCAAAGAACTAAGTAATCACTCTAGGGATTGAGGGAATATCCTTTTTCATTGTCTTTTTTTGGTCAACATCAGCTACTTTATCAGGATATCCACTTGTGCATTTCCCTTTTGTCATATTTTGAAGGAATTGACTGCCTTTTCCTAAGGCCAGGTTATGTGGAGAGAAAGATCTGATCTTACTTGGGAGTGTGCTTTCTAGTTTAGTGGGAAAGTTAGATCATTTTTTTTAAACTGTCAGTGTCCCTTACTATGGTAGATCTGCTACAAATAGGAGACATTCTCAGTGAGTGGCTCTGCGTCAAGAACAGTCTGTGGCTCTGTGCTGGGTTTGTGTGGCATGGTTTTGTAGAGGGAGCTGGGGTGGGGGAGTGGAGCTACAGGGGTGGCTCCTGTGAGAAGCTGCTGGAAGATTTTCCAGCTTCACGTTAGACCCACCTCTGGCCAAAGCTGAGCCAGTTAGCAATGGTGGATCTGCCTCTGTGATAACACATTTAAGAGGGAAAAGGAAACTCGCTGGGATCCTGCAGCAGAGAGAGGAGGGGGATGTGAGAGAAACAACCACCCAGACACCACGGTCAGTGAAGAAAGGAGGGGAAGGAGGTGCTGGAGCAGAGATCCCCCTGCAGCCATGGAGGGTAACGGTGGAGCAGAGATCCCCCTGCAGCCATGGAGGCCCCACACCAGAGCAGGTGGCTGCACTGGAAGGCATCCATGACTCCGTGGGAAGACCACGCTGAAGAAGTCTGTTCCTGAAGGACTGCACCCTGCGGAAAGGACCCGTGATGGGGCAGTTAGTGAGGAACTGAAGCCTGTGGGAAGGAATCGTGTTGGAGAAGTTAATGGAGGACAGTCTCCTGTGGGAGAGACCCCACAATGGAACAGGGGAAGAGTGTGAGGAGTTGGCCCCCTGAGCAGGAATGAGCAACAGAGACAATGTGTGATGAACTGATGACAGCCCCCATTCCCTGTCCCCCTGTGCTGCAGGGAGTGGAGCAGGTAAAGACAACAGGGAGCAAAGTTGAGCCTGGGAAGAAGAGAGGCATAGGGAGAAGGTATTTTTAAGATTTGGTTTTATTTCTCATTATCCTACTCTGATTTGATTGGCAACAGATTAAATTGATTTTTTTCCCAAAGTTGAGTCTGTTTTGCCTGTGACCATAATTGGTGAGTGATCACTCCCTGTCCTTGTCTCGACCCATGAGCCTTTTGTTATATTTTCTCTTCCCCATCCCACTGGGTGGAGGCGTGAATGAGTGGCTGCGTGCTGCTTATTGCCAGCTGGGCCTTAACCGTGACAGGCTCTAAGGAAATAAAGGCATAAACTCTCTAGCAGTACTTTAGTTCTGCAGTTGAAGAAGCATTCTGTGTGAAATTTTGTAAATGCAAAATAGCAATGGGTTTGATTATATTATTTTCTGTTTCTGATGGTTATAGGAGAATGGTCCTATTGCAGACATATTTGTGAGATAAAAGATCACTATAATATTTTAATTTCTCAGAGGATATCTCTGCTGGAAAACTGCATTAAGAAAGGGCTTCTTTCAGCTGAATTATAAAACCAGAGCAGACAACTTTATTCTGAAAAAGGCTGGAACTCAGCAGTCCCCCAGAAGTCAGCATTTATGGATCTGTGCTGCAAAGAGCTCTCTCTGCTATAGTTCCACTCTATTTGGTGAGGATTCCTGAAATCTTAATCAGATGTAACCATCAGCTCTTCTGCTCTGCCTCCCCAATTCCCTATTCTTGATCAGCAAGAGCACACCTTTTAAAAATAAAAAGCCATTTCAGGGAAAGAGAGACAGAGAAGGAGTTTTAAAATTAACATTGAAATTGTCAGAGACTAATTCTATGTTAGCATCAAACAAACACTGTTGATGTTGTTGGGTTCTGTGTTTTATAAGTTTTCTGTAACCCCTAATCAAACATGGGTGAGTATCTGTTGAAACAATGTATGTAATTTGTTTACATTGTTAGTTGAGATAATTACAAAGCAAGCACAATGGAAATAACTGGTTTCTTACTTTTATGTGGAAAGTGTTGGGGGGGGGGAACTCAACAAATAACCAGCGGTTGTCAGCTGCTCTCTAAAATATTGCCTAATTTACAGTTGTTGCCTATTAGCATTGCTAAGAATGCTAGGGACATAAAGTGTCATGTTGAATATAGGGTGATGACTTCATACTAGAGCAAGTCTGGGGATATGACCAGTTTGCAGTCACAGAGAAATCAGCTTTAATTAATTTGAGTGCCAGCACTGTGTATAATTACACAGCATGAGAGTTTGCATGCAAATTCTAAAATGCTGATTGTTGAAATACTTGCACTTACTTATTAATACATTGGGACTAAGCAATCCTGGCGTGTAAGCAAGGTATAGAAAGAACACACAGTGCTGTTCGGATAATTTGCACTGCCCTATAGTTAGCAAGCAGAATTCAGATAGTTCTGCTTCTTAAGTAAAAAGCTCAACATACTAGTCCTTCTTGGGGGTGACATACCTTGTAGCCCAGCCTCACTGCACAGCTAAAACAAGATGATCTATTGTTATTAAAGTTGTCAGAAACATAACAGTAAGATTAGAGTTTCATTTATTGTAGACACTAGCTACAACTCAATCTTGCTTTTCAATTTCGTTCTTTATTTACCTATTATATATTGTCACTTCTCAATTAGAAAAAAATGGCTTGCAGGCAAATGCAATGTAGAAATTGTCATAGCAAAATTAGCCCTCTTGTGTGATGTTTTGTACCTTTCTTAGACAAGGACAGAAGACCATATGGAGAATTTTTCCCCCCCTACCCAAAAATTACCAGTGCAAAGCTTTTTTATGGACTTTACAGTTGCCAGCCTTATGTTCTGAGGCATCAAAACTGGTAGCCTGACAAATGGAAGTTGTACACAGTCCCGTCCAGTTTTCAATCAGTATGTTGGTCTTAGCCGTGTGTGACTAATCCTGTTTGCAATCAATTTATCTCAGTATTTTACTGCAGCAATGAGTTTCACTGATTAATTATATGCTGAATAACAAAATAGCAGAAACACTAAAAACACTGTTCCTTAATTTGGATGAAACTCTTTTGTCTGTTGATATACACAGAGAAAAATCCAGAGGTCTTTTCTTGTCATTCATTAATTTATACATCAGCAACATCTGCTACTACCTTTCTCCTTTCTAAACTCAGTCCACTCTTCTTTAGTATCTCACCATATGGAAGCTTCTTCATATCTTTAATCATGCTGTTGACCTTCTCTGGGTCTTGTCAAAATACATTCATAATTCAGGGAAAAGAGTTTTAATGTACTTGCTCATCAGACAATGATTTTGGTATACATCTAGGTAGTATAACAGAGGTTAATATTGGTGCTTACTTTGTACGTGTCTGAAAATTTGCTGTTTTTTTCTATTGTTTCTTAAAGAATGTTTTTCATTTGCAAAACATTAACATTTGTCAGGGTTATTTCCAGCCACACAGAAAAATGTTCCTTTGTGTATTTTGATTATTTAAAGCAATTTTGTTTCTCTAATGCATATGTGCATCCAGCACAGCATGTTCACTGCTTTGAATGAATATGTGGGGAATGCTGTTAATTTCCTCATGTGCATGTACAGGAATACTTTTTATTGTCTACTGCACATGTTGAGATGAGGTTGCTTTGTCTTCTCTTTCACACTATTTAGTGCAGACTTCTTCTTATATTTGAAATGTAATAACTACCATAGATTACAAAATTGACTATAAACAGTATATGCTAGACACAGTTATGATTCAGAGCTTCCCAGGCTCCCCAGATGAATTCCAGAGTGCTCTGATAGACACCAGGGCTTTCTACCATGCTCAGGGTGCTAGGTGGTTAAGACGGGTGTCCAACACAACTACATGGTAGCTGGAAGGTTTTATTTAGATTACAGTGAGGAAAAATACTCATGCTCTAAAAAAAAATTTTGATGACTTGATTTAATGAATTTAAGAATGCTCTAGAAAGCATTATCTCCAAATCCTTCCCCTAATACATACATTTCTCTGAGCACAGTGGATTCTGACACATAGCCAGCAAAAAGCGCTCAAGGAGGTCTACACCTCCAGCATGCTGCAAAGTCGTCTTCCCCGTGGACCCAGGGCCTAATAGCTTGAAATGAGTGTCACAGAGACAAGATTGCTAAGGTGTTGTGAATTGCTCTGTGACTGTATGTGTTTTCACTCACCAAGCTTCAAGTACAACTTGAAAATATCATGTTGAGAGGATTATGTGCTTCATCCTGCCTTACATTTAAGCATGTATCTAATTTTAAACACATAAATAGTTCCATTCACTTTACTGGGATTATTCTTGTACATAATTTTAAATATGTGCTCAAGTGATTTACTGAATTGTATTCACAGGAGGCATCAGAGGCAGCAGTAACAATGAATGCGGTGGGCCAGCTGGAGAGCAACTGTCCAGTGGAAACATCTCTCTCCTGTGTCAAACCCACTAGGCCTATTCTTCTCCAGTTTAAAGAGAAATCCCAGTTTCTCAGGATTTCTCATGTCCTCCCATGTAAGGGCCATTGTATGGTTTTTCCTTCAGAGGGAATTCTTTCAGCAGCGCTCATGAGTTGTCCTAACTCTGAGGATATATTGTGTTGTGCTTTCAGTTTAAGTCTCCTCAAATGGTTTATCATATTTATACTGTCCCACACTGTATATTTCAAGCAAACTCAGGTGTTTTAAAAAACAAACAAAAATACATTTTCTCATTGTTTTCAGGAGATTTCAGTAGAGCCCAGTGCTGAATAAATAATTGACAGTACAGAAAACTATGTTTTTCATTTCCTGAAACACAAGTCAGGCACAAGACTACAAAGCGGATAGCTATGATGCAGAAAACTATAACTCAGTATTGATGTTTCATGGGTGTGGCACGTTCCTTACTGTGAAATATTATAAATCACTCATCGAAAGAAAACAACAGAATATTTGAGGAGCATGTTGATGAGGGTTTTGTGTGGTTCAGAGGTGACATGGAAACAATGACCACCTGAAGACAGTATTATATCTCTGCGACAAAGATCAACTCAACTCTGATCATTTCCTAAAACAGAGAAAAAAAGAGTGGGTTTTTTTATTGCTCTTTTGATTCTGCTGTGTCTTGGGTATGTTCTCATTTATTCTAGCAAGAAGAAATAAGATCTTCCACTCCTCTTCTGTCATTCTTAATTAGAAGCTTTTTTTCCATACCAGTTTTCAGTCTATCAGACATGAATGCTCTTCACTGTGTTTGACTAGAGCATTAAGTGAATTGCCTGCTCCCAGAAGACTTGATTCTGCCGTCCTTATTCCTGTTGAGATTGATTTTGATACTGACTTTACCCATCCTGAGTCATTTCTTTCTTCTCAGTAATTGTATTTAAATCAGTGGGACTACTCATATTGGTAGCTGATCACTGTGCAATGATGTTCAGAGCATGGCCCAGGAGGACTAACTGATGGCTAGTATGTTAGTACGCATGAATATAGGTAGCTGAATCTGGTCCACTGAGTAGTTAGCTTAATAGCACTTTCCAGAGTAATTACGACTTAGTATAACGGAGGCTGAGCTGGATCCTAACGTGTTTCCTGTGTTGCTTCTCACATTCTTTTTCATTCCCGAAGTCAGTGTATTTGGCAAAATGTTTCTGTAGAAAAAGCAAGGTATGTGATTATAACCAAATGAGCAACTTGGAACCACTAAAAACCCACAAATCACATTTGTTTATAACTTGTTACTGCTTTTGTTTGTTTCAGAAAAGCCTATTACATTTACTCTTAAATGATACAATATGACCAGTGTGAACTGTGGTCTAAACAATAAGAATAGCTGTTTCTCAGATTTTACTTTCTGCAACTTCTCAATGTTTTTCATCAAAAAATAGAACCTGTAAACTTTAATTCATAAATTCACCTTTTAACCTCATCGATCATCCTAATGAACCTTAATAGCTCGATGTTCACATCATACAAACTCTGTTGTGGTTCAGATCTTGGTCAATTCCTTTTTTGAAAGATTTTTGGAACATTAGTTGATTTCTGTTTTGATTACATATGTGGAAAAGAAACTTTATTGTGAATATTCCGTGAGTTTTGTTTTATTTAAATAAATAGATGCTTGTTTGAAAAAAACTTACTTAAACAAAAAGGTCATAGGAAGCTTATTATTTTAGACACAATTGGTCCCGGTATTTTATAATTTCTGAATTTTTCTAACCTTTCTACATGTGTAGTTTAAATAATTGCTCATAATTTCCTTCTTTCAGCTGTGGATATTTTCCCCTTTGCCCTAAGAGATGAATTTATATCAATAGAGAAGTCATGTACACAAACACAGAGCACTATCAATATTATTCTGTTGAGCACTGTGAACCTGTGTATCACTGACAATAGGTTAATACTAAAATTGACACACAAACCCTAGAAGAGAAGGACCCAAAGGCTTTGCACAGTTGTTAAGGAATACATGTGTATTATGTTATGTGTTGGCCCTCCCTTGATGTCTTTTGTCTTCCTACTATTTAAGCTGATTGATGAAGCTGATGGCATGGGTACTTTAGTATAGTGGAAGTATTCTCACTGCACCTTTTTCATCCAGAGGTTTTCATATCGGCTGAATAGAAAGAAAGGCAGAACTCAGCGCTGTGAGAGTATTTCTGGTCTAAAAATTCTTAGCTTGTGCTTACACGTGTCAGGTGTTTATCTAGGTACACTTTTACAAATATATACATATTTTAATTTTGTAATTGATAAACATGCAAATTTGAAGAAGTATCAAAGCACTCATCCAGGTTCCAGTTCAAGCACACTATGATCAGAACAAGTTAAATTCTGCATGTTACTCAGGAGAACAGAGCAAGAGTAGCCCCTCTTGACCCCAGGCTGTTCTTATTTGAAGCTCATTGATAACAATTGGGGTGACACATTCACAGACAGTTGTTTAAGGCTGTTGAGGTGAAAATATTCCTTTCTCCAAAAATATTTGGCTGATTCTTTGATAAAAGTTGCCTTCAGGCAAACACATGGAAAATGATACAGCTTATTAGAGCTTAAACTGAGAAAAACTCTTGATAGCTGATGTTCACACATCACTAATAACCCAAAAAGCTATGGGTTTTAGACAGTGGTATTAAAAGCAAATTCCATGTGATACATTGCACAAATGCCAATCCTATTCATACAAGGGTCCAAATGTTAAAAATGTATTAAATCAGCTTTCTGAATGCCCCTGTTCATTATTTTGCTGACTTGGAAACCTTGGAGTGTTTTGTATCCATTTCATTATCTCCAAAAAGCATGAATTGTAATGGAATTTACATAAAAATCCTGCTGGAGAGTGGAGACTTTACTGCACAGTCAGCTGCCCCTCCTAATCCAATCTTCCCCAATGCAGTTGGCCCGGCAGTTGCCAAACTCTAACAGTGGGGATCTCCTTTGTTAAGAAAAGTATGAATTTGAGCTTTAAAATGAGCATAAGTCTTTTCTATTACTCAGGATGCCTCCTCTTGCTGAGTTTACATGAGATGTCTAGCAGGAGGTGTTATTAAATAGCCTCAAAAATTAGGCAAAAAAACCAATTATCTAGAAAAGGAACACAAAAGGCTTAAAGAAATGAGCATTTGAATTTTCATTATTGAGTATCCATGGGACACCAGACCACTATTTGAATTTTGTTATTAACCCTTTGCATTAAAAGGATTTAATGCTTTTAATCAGTTTTGAATTACACTTTGAGGAAAGCACAAGTTGGGAATTTTAAAAAGTCTCCTTCATTTCTTTCAGTGTTATTTCAGTGCTCTCATGTTTGCATTTATCTCAAAAGTGTTTTAACTTTGTATTAGATGTTTTGTGAAGGTTGATTACATGGGCATTTCAGTCTCACCTTCAATCTTTATTTAGCCGAAATTCCTAATCACTTCAGTGGGTGGTAGACAGGACTCAAGTGTTCCTTTAGATGAATTTCAGCTTCTAAAAAATCTTAGGGTTTGAGTAATGTATTCTTGTTTATTTTTTCCACTTTACAGATAAAATCTATAGAACATTCATCATCACCTGGATAGAAGTGATTTAAAACAGTTCACAGTTTAGGCTGGCAGCCATTTTCTGAACTTCAGTAAAACATCAAAATCAGAATGGCAAGAAATCATTTAATAGTGATTTCATGTGACCCTTGCAAAAGGGATGCAGATAAAGATACACATACTGCCAGGGAATTCTACCTGGATCAGCTCTCACTTTACTAACAAAAAGCATCCAGCTGCCCCTGCCTCAGGAAAATGCTCTTTTTTCAAATTAATGTTAAGAAACCTATGGTCTTTTATTCTCCTGAAAATAAAGTTTTGTAACAGTTCAATATCCTTTTTCATTCTGAAGGATTCACTCCCAGGGCCCATGTCTGGTCATGAGACCCTGCCCACTTTTCTGGTCATTTTACTCTCCCCATTCTGCTGCTTTGTTTCCTTCTTCTTGTTGCAGTCTTTATATTATTTTTTTCTATTCTCTTTTACATTTCTTTACATAAGCTTTTTTTTGTTATAATCCCTCTAACAGTGGCATTCAATTTATGTGTCATTGAACAGTAAAACCAAGCTACTATGGCAGCACACGTGTAAGCTTACAAGTCATACAGTCACTAACAGAAATCTTCATTCGGTTTCCTTTGTTTTTACTGGGGTCCATTGATTTCTACTGAAGTACCAGTCTTCCCAAGAGCCAGTAAGAGAGCAGTCTTTTGGCTCTCTTCCAAGATGCATTTGCCGAATAAGTGTTAGAAAACTCCTGGCTTTTCTAATAGAGAAGATGATCGCAGTGTCCAAGAACTGTGTACCAGGATCCTTTGAGTCTGCCCATTTAGCCACTCTGACAAACTCTACACTCATTTAGAAAAAGATCCACAGAAACCTCTGACATCAATAGATTTACAAGGGCAGAGTTTACTCAACACTAATAGTACTGATGAGAATGACAAGCTATTACAAGCTTTCTTTTGTCTTTTTGAAAAAAGTTCAGTTTCCAGGAAAATATGATATCGCTTCATTTCAGACCTATGAAGAAGATATATCTTCAGACGGCAGCAAAATTTGGCGAATATTGTTCTTTTTATGAGATATGTTAATTTTTAAATAAGCTTTCATGTGGACAGAATCTGTTTCTCCATCTGAAAGGAATTCTTAAAATTAGAGTACAGTCGTTTTGTTGAGGTAAATACAGGTTTGGCCTTTGTCTGGTAATTTTCTGACACTGCAGTTAGTTTTTGGGAGAAGGAATGAATGAAGCACATGGCTGTGTGTGTAGCCAGGCCCCCTTGAACATTACTGATGAGAGCACAGTGCTAGTGAGCTGAGAAGGAACTAAAAAGACTGCCAATTTGTTTTGCTGCATTACTACAGAATCAAGAAAATTATGTGTAAGGCAAGCACAGAAAAGCACTGTTATGAGAGGAATAAAATATTTTGGGGCATTCAGAAATCTCTAGAGAAAATCAGACTCAGATCGGCAAAATCATCACTTGGGAAAAGCTCTGTTTGAAGATTTGTGAAAGGATTCATGATTGATCCTTATACTGAAAAAAATATAACAGGGGAATCTTTAATATTTGTGTCTACATCTTTAGCTAGTGGAAAGGCTGCAGTTCCATTAAGTCAATGCAACTGTCCTAATTTGCACCAGCTGAGCTTCTGCTACTTTGTTTGTGTAGCCTTGTCGGCACCCCTTCCAAGGGAAAGCAAACATTCATTGTTCTTTCCTGGGTCAAAGAAAAGTCATTGCAGAAGGATCCCAAAGTTTCCTTATCACTTCTTTTTTCATTTTTGCAACTAGCATTATTCATGTACAAATGATTTGAACTTACAGTGCAGAACTTAATGCATGTGCTTCTGAATGCACTTGACACTGGCTGATGGATGAGTACTTTCCATGAGTAGAATTCATGTATTGTCATTGTTTCATGCAACATAATTCATGCTACATTAATTCAAAATGTGTAAACTGAAAAAACAGCACAATCTGAATCTCAGTTTATTTCTGATGAAATTAAAATCACCTTTTCCCCCAAAGATTTACTTCTTAACCATTTATTTCTTTAACAGTCATTTTAGACCCTTTATTATTTTACCCTTGTGGTGTCACAGAACCTGTTCTTAATTAGCTGCTTTTTCACTCCAATTCAAGGCAATGCAAATCTGGATCCATGCAACACTGTCTGCAAACAAGCTATTAGTGATTGGGGCATAATCATAGCGAGGTATCTACCACCTATCATCTGATGGTACCTTCATTTGCATTCACATATATACACTCTTATTGCACATTAAGAGTTATATTGCTAGCTACAATTTTATTATTTCCCACATAAATACTTGCTTGTATTCTCATAGGATGTTATGTGTTCATTAGAAGAGTAACTCTCCTGATTAAGTTGAAATCCATATCATGAAGGGGTTTGGAAGTTATTGGAAAAGATTTTTAAAAGCTGTTTTCCAGGAAACAATTAAGGAGGAGCTCCTTCTCAAAGGTTTGTAGGTATTTCCAGTCATCCATCTTCTTCCAGAATTAATTGGGAGGTCAGTACTTAGTCATCCCTTAATTAGTCAATGCTAATTATAAAAAATACCACAGCAAAGCTGGAGTCCTAGGATTCATCCTCTGCCGAGACATTAGAACAACTTTCAGGACTCTGGTTGAGGGTTTGGTGCTGAATGTTTCTTGTGACTGTCTCAGAAGGGCTTGGAAATCTCATTAAAATGCTGTAACCAGAATGAAATGTGGTTTGGAGCGATTTCCTTGTCCCTGATGGAAATCACCCGTTCCCAGGATATTGCTATCTCAGTTTTGCCAGGGACAATATATCCCTAGGGCTCACAAAGCACTTGGGAGCAAGGAAAATGTTTGGCCCTTAAAATAGACAAGGTTGTGTCAAGGGTCAGTTACTTTAAAAGGAAAAAAAAGTCTCTTGAGTGTGCATCTTTGCAAGTTTAAAAACTTCCCCTTTTCAAGTGGTGCAAGCTGAGCAGTGGGCTCTCCTTGGCTGTACATTCAGCGCTTTATCCATGAACAAAGTATAAATATTTCCATAAAACCTATTTCTATATTTATTTTCAGAGTGATGTCACTTCCCCTCTTTGTATGGCTGGTAAGAGAGCATTTTTTTATTACTGGAGGACTTCAGTCCAAAGTGAACTCTATTTTCAGTAAATAGAAGGACACACAGCCAGTGTGCTAGCTCTGTAACTGCAACAGTTTTCACTGTAAATGAAACAATGCCACTTTCCAGTTCCTCACCCAAATTCTCTGTATTTTTTTGATTTAGTACAAGCTAAAGAGAACATTTTTTTGTGGAGAGTCTCATGTGAAAACATTGACAGCCAATCGCCAGGCAGACTCCAGTAGCAATTACTGTAAACTGCTGCTCCATCCAATAGCATTAATTTTTTTAACAACTGTCTTTCTAAAAATAACTACACTTTGTGAAGATCAAAGTTCTCTGCTGTCTTCAAAATATTTTCTGAATCAAACCATTATTTAAATGTATTCTTCAGTACATAAGTACTATATAATTAATGCAGTAAGTTTATCTGAAACTTTGATCATACTTTTATCAGTATCAAAAATTGTTTTATCACATTTCATAGAAATGCATTACATTTATATATGGTTTTGTTGACTCTCCACCACTTTACCCCTCAGAAGAGGCTCTTATGAGTCAGTGTGTTCAGCAGCATCCTACTTGTGTTTCAGCTGAAGGGTGCGCTTCCCTCAAGGAACAAAATCCTGCTTAGTTTATAAATATCTTCTCAGCCTCTTTCTGCTCAAAAGGCCAGTGCTGCTGGGGCTGCTCTATCATGGGTGGATAGGCAACCTTTCCTGCCTGGCTACAGTAAACAATCATCAGGTTTTACCTTCTCCTACAGGAGCCTGAGCACATTAGCTGCATGATAGACCTGTGCTCAGGAAAGAAGGGATCTGTCACTGCTTTTATATCTGCAGAGCACAATTAGCTGCATTTCCTGAGCCTCATTAACAATATTCTTTAGAAACATTTTACAAAGAAAATGCATTTGTTTCCTCTTCATTTATTTACACGTAACACTTAACTTGGATGGTACGGCCGTGGTTTTCTGAGCAGGGCTTCTTATCCAGCCCAGTAAACTGGATGATGCTTTAAGGAAGCCAAGCGGTTTCTCAAAGTCACACATTCCTCCAGTGGCTCAATCAGGATTAAAGTCAGGGTGCTCCTACTCCTTCCTTCTCCCCATTTAATCACCTGGCCTCCCTCACTGCTGACAATATGCATCTGAACTACATTGGCTGGGAAAATGGCTTCAGACAGGAAAGAAAACAGTATATCACACCTCCATAGCCTTGGGACTCGGGGCAGGTCAAGGCAGGGTTAGCAGCTGGTTACAGGTAATGCATCTTTTTACCAAGAAAGGTCAATTTAATGCTAACTCGGTGCCCTAAAACTCTGCTTTGAGCCCCTAAAGAAGAATTTCAGTAGCTAGATCCTCCATCTTTAACATTTTAAAGTGTTTGAAATTGATTTCCTGGAGGTTTAGATAAGACACTGTTTGTGTTAGCTCCAATACAGGTTTTAGAACTCGAGTTGATATGGGAATTTTGTGTTGTGCTTTCCTTATTCTGTGTATTGTTAAATTGCACCCTTTGAGGTGTCTCATCGTTAGTGTCATTTACTCTCAAATTCTTATGAATGTTATTTTGAAGCACTTCAGATAGTTTCCTTTTAATGACACATAATAATAACCACAATTACTAAAAAAGACGTCCCCATGCAAACCTAGCAACTTCTTAAGAATCCTGGAGTTCCTTAGAAAAGCAATAAGACAATAAATTAAAATAACATCTAGGTTAATTGTGAGCCAATTTGAAAAAAACAACATTTTAGTTTGTTATTTAAAAGTAAGTGTTTTCATAGGATCTGATGTCTAAAGGAAAATAATTCCATCGATACAACAATTTTAGGGCGCGGAGGGCAGAAGCATCCAGTTTTTGGTAAACCTTTGGAACAGCTAGCAAAAGCAGTGCCACAAGAAAAAGGAAGTAATCAGTTCCATAATATAGAGTGCTAAGACTAGCAGTACCCTGAATGTTAATTACAGAATCTTGAAGTCTATTCAGTATGATATAAAGAATCAATTCAATGACCTGAGATCAGATGAAATATGAAAAGGCTTCTTAGTCTGCCTTTGTACCCTGATGGAGGCACTTTCAATCAGCGGAAACCAGTACATTCATTTACTTATTAGCAAGTTATTCAAAAAGAGAACTCCACTGTGAACTGTCTATAGAATAAACTAATCTGGTGTCTTTCCAGGAGAGGTGGCCATCTCATGTCTGAAATTCACAAGATAAAAGACAATTTTTGCTGATGTATAGATATGTGCTGATGCTGAATGACTATTAAAAGATAGAAAGAATCACAAAATTCAGCAGAAGATTTTCTTGCTGACAGAACATGTGTTATGTCAGTTTTGGGGAATGAAAGGGGATGCAGGAGGAGCAGGGCAGATCATAAAACCAGGATGTGAATGTTATGGATAACAACGGAAATATACAATGTAACAAGAAACAACACAGAAGAATACAGCAAACATTAAAGAATTTACCAAACTTCAGAAAATCCTTCAAGCATTGAAATTATCAGTGAATTTGACCTAACCTGATCTCAGACAGTATGACCTCAGTCTTGCCAGTGATTTCACGACTTTGAGCAGGTGCATTCTGTAACAGCATCTTCTATTCTAACCTCTGCCAAGCATCTTAATTTAGCTTTATCGGGAAAGTTTCTAGATTGTCTATTTCTACAGAATAGTCCAAATGATGTTTAGAAAAGCATGAAATTGTAGAAATCAGATATAATTGAAGGGTTTGTTCCTTTCAGTTCCCATATTCATCCAGCTGAGTTTCATATTGAGCTCCCATATTCAACCAGTTTGCGTATGCATGTCACTTTGATACTAATTTTAGAATATGGTCTAGATGTCCTCTTTTCTCCTCTCTCCCTCAGTACCCTCAGCAATTTAGCCGAAGAAAACAAAACCAGGAAGGAGAAAGGCTTGGCAGGTGGATAGAACAGCAGGCTGGTGCAGTTTCAGGTTTTCCACCTGACTTCATGGCTGAGCACCACTTTACTTTTCTGTGGGGCCATTTCTATGAAATTTCAGTTAACTGATTTCTTCAGGTAATTGTGCCTTGTGATCTACATGCGGAATACATTAAGAAAGACAGATCTTATTTATTATTAAGGATAAGTCTACTCAGAAATTAAATACTTTCATTAAAAATGTGAGTTTATATTGTACAAAAATGTTTTCAAATCCCTTTTTTGATGTTCCTGCATTGATCTCCAAGTGACTCTTTTCAATTTTGCTTAAACTGATTAAGAACAAGTTAAGAAGCTAAACTAAAATAGAACATTCTTTAACATGGACTGTACCTTTTCAATCAAAGCAGTTCACTTTCTTTTTAATATGTTCAGGCAATTGATGAAGATGAAGAGGTGTGTTGAAAGATGACCTGAAACTCAAAGAAATTATACACATGTATGTTTATGTTTGGAAAGCCAGAGAGAAAACAACAAAACAAAAAAAGTAAAATTAGTAAAAGCCATTCTTAATTGCTAAAACAGAACAAATTTTGAATTGTTAAGTATTTTTGTTGGTATTTTGTGATGTAAGCTGAGTAAAATAGTTCAAAAAGAACAAGAATTTTTTAGGACCAAGAACTTTTCACAACTATCTTTCCTGTTGTTTTTTTTTTTTTTCTTCCTGGTCTAGTATTTCTTAACTCTTTAGCTTGTGTAAATTCAGAACAAATGCTTGCCATTTCTCTGCCTTGAAAGGCAGCATAGCTACATTTTAAAAGGAGATTTTTACCATATATAGGGTTAATGAATATTATTTGGTATAGAGTCATGAAAGTATACAACTGATGGAAAGTCATTCTGTAATTAGATAAGGGTTATACTTATTCTTGAATGGAAATGTAACGCTAGCATTTTCTAAACAAATTATTGCATGGCAAACTACTGGGAGTCTATCATCAGCACAGTGTTTACCAAGTTCTCCCTGGAAACATCCCAGTTGATTACTGGTATTCAGGATGAGGTTTACAGCACTGTTTCTAGTCTGCAGGCCTTGCTGTGTACCTGGTGGATGCAGCAAATGGACACTGATTAAGTTAGGTTTATAGAGGCTCTTTGCTTGCTTGAGATTTTCACATGGAGTTAACAAATAATTGTCAGAGCCTTTTGTGTATCAGACAAACCACATCTCAAACCACATTTCATATACAAATTTTTCAGCTTTTCATCATGCCCATATGCACACTGTTTCTGCAATAAATATTTGTCTGTATTGATACTTTTGCGGGAGGGGTGGTTTGATTTGAGTTTCGACAAGAGGGTGAGAGTTTCATTTTTAAATGCTTGGGGATCCTTCATAATGAAAGATTCTGTATTAAGAAATCATTGTATAACTAAGAGTATTATATGAAAACATAAATCACTGTGTTATATTGGCAGGTTATATATGTATATTAGGTATAATCTGACTGACCACATTTGAAGCAAAAAAAGTAACTGTATCTGTGGGTTATGTTGTCATTGGGTAGATGTAACTGTGAACACATAGCCATAAATCTAATTTTCTTATATCAAGGAAAAGTCTGGGAAAATTTATACAGCTTTTAACCACAGAGATTTCAATATGCCTTTGCTAAAGTTAGCTCAAGATAACTGTGAGCTGTATGAGTTTCTATCCTGCAGGGACTTATCGTGTCATAACACCACCGTGTAAGTGAGAGAGCGGTCTCCACATAGCTGCTGCAGCTTTGCCTGTGTAAGGCAGCCGGCAGCACGGGCGGCGGTGGGCCTCCCTCCCCACCGCAGTGTCCAGCGCAGTTCAGACTGGAATGATACAGGCTCTAGTCAGGTCCAGCTGCAGGCTCTGTGGCTATTTACTGCATCTGTGAAAGAAATCATAAATGCTTATCTGAGAGAAGTGGAAAAGATAACAAATATGTATACTATCTATATAATAGATCGAGAAATTATAAGTGAGAAATTTAGGTTAACATTACTGGTTTTCATTCAGAAGATTCTTTAAAAAGATTGACATTTCTGTTTTAGATTTTACATTATTCCTTAATGCTGCATCTATAACAAAAAAAAACCAACCCAGGTGAACAGTATGAAGTGTATAGTACTTTGGGGGTCATTCATGCTTCGATTCCATTATTTCTTGGTGATTGTGTGTAAGTTTGTTTTGAATTATTATTTGATTAAGACAGGACTTACAATGATCTCAATACTTTCTTGGCAGTGAAGAGCTTGCGTACCTTGTAATTGCTTCTGATGTATTCCAATTTTTGTGTGTGTTTGTAACTATGACATCTGGTTCTTTGACAGACTTTTTGGGTGGCATTGCTAAACGCTTCATTCTCAAAGTGCTGAGTGATGTGGTCATGAAAAATACCTCCTCTTTGCCTGTAAAAAACCTCAGTCATATCAGAAATCTTAAAATTTATGCTAAGTCTATTCAGTGAAACATAAATAGTCATCACTTGGAGAACTTGCTATGCCAGGCATGATCCTGCAATATGCTAGGCTCTTCCTAGATATTCTCAGCACCCTCAACTTTTAGTGAGACTCCTGATGCTCAGCACCTTGTAGGATCTGGCCTCAGAGAAGGAGCATGAAAGGACCCAAAGCAAACTGGCAAACGTTCAGTTGTTCATTGTACAACTTTTCTTCTCTCTCAACAGTAACAGTTCAAACAAAGGATTAATTTAGAAAGGAAAAAATAATTAAAATTGAAAGAAAAGGAGGAAGGAGGATGTGTGAAAAAGAATGTTAATAATAGTATTTGAAGAGGAAAATAAATTAGAGAGATGAAAAAAAATGATTTTTCTTTTAAATAACCTAGGAAGGTTGTAGATGTTGTTTAATTTTGTCCTTGAATATTTTGCAAGTGGCACAACCACTTCATGAGATGCCAATTGCTGAAATACAGAGTTGTGATTTAAAGTGACAATGTCACCTTAATTTTAGTCCAAGTGATGGATTTTGTTTTGAAATGGGTTATACCAAACCTAACATGGAGACATGTGTTTGCATTTCTTTTAATTTCAATTAAACTTGCTCTGCTTAAAAACACCACTCCCATAACTTTCTGTTAAAATTTTATATCTTCTAATGTGAACTCAATTGGGCCTTGCAAGATACCAAGTAGTCAGGAACAGAGCTGATGCATCCAGATAGCCAAGACAGATACCAAAAATTCCAGACTGTATAGATTAGCTTTGGACATTTCTTTCCTTTTTAACTGAATGGCTATAAACAACACAGACAAAGAGTTTTTAAAACAGAGAGGAAGCATATTCTTAACAGCTTGCACCTGGTTTATGTGAAATGCTAATATGGAATTCTGCAATACTGACTGATATAACTTTCTTTTCTTTTTTTTTTATGATAATATATAAAGGTGGCAGTAGTTGTGGAATAGGAAGCCTTAATATTTATTTCATTGGTTTTTAAGTATCAGATTCCATAGTAAATAAATTTAATTTATGTACCATGTTTATTGTCAAATTCTCCAGATTCATTAAAGCCCTGGAACACATTCGTATAACAGAACATGACCTCTTTTCCTATCTGTTTAATCCATTTTCAAGCTGCATAGACCTCTTTGAATATGTGTTAAAGTAGTAGCCTCATTTGACAGGGAGATTTTGTAAAGCTTTGAAGTGTATCACTAAAAGGGACACTGTCAATTTGAATTTTTTCAAGATGACCAATTTAAAAAAAAAATCTCTTGAATGTTGGAGGGATTTTTCTAATTCCTAGAAAATGTCCACACATTTTTTTCCCTGTGAATGTTTGGAAGACCAGAGAATATCACTATCATAGCCATCACTGTTAATCGTGAACACTTTCACATTCCCCACCTCACATCCTTTCTCTCACAGGATCTCAGCCCAGTACGTACAGCCAGCCTGAGCCCCATGAATCATTTTAGCACTATTTTAAAAGTTTGAAATAGAACTTCACTACAACATTGCTCTGTCCTGTGTGCTGCGGTTATTTTCATTCTTTGACTGCTGCCTGGTGTTTGGAGAGCTTTCCTAGGCCTGAGCTTTCCAGTGCCTCTCTCCAGCACTGTGGAGCCCACGCTGCCAACCAGCCATTCAGCCATGGGTCTTTGACAGATGCGCTCTGCCAGATGGACCTGCCATGATTTCAGATATTCATGTTCACAGCTGTCCATCTTACAATTCTGCTGGAACTTACTGACAACCTACAGGGACGAGAGAGAAGCATGTGCCTGTAGTTGAGCCACCTACATTCACATCGCCTGTTAATTTGAACAGCCAGTGAGGGAGCCTCTGCCCTCATCTTCTGGACTGTTGATGGGATTATGATCTTCCACTGGAGGGGCAGGGCAGAAAGCTGAGAAGCAGTGACATCCAGAATGGTGGCAACTTCGTACTTCAGTGTCTGTGAGCCAGAGCACAAACTGCCTGTGCTAACTAAATAAGGAAAAAATAGAGCAAAAAAAAAGTCTTTAATCTTTCTTGGCTACACTGCATGACAAGTTTTTAGATGAGAAAGTGACATTCAAGTTCCCAGTGTCCTTTTAATGACTTGGTGCAATATATTATATTTTCCCAGTAAAGTTGTTAAACTGTGAATATTTTATCCAAGCGATTAAATTTACTTTTTACTCTTACAAATTGGGCATGGAATATTTAAATATAAGAGAGAAAAGGAACACTAGATATGATAATATCTGACAGTTTATGGGAATGTGTTTCAAATTACAAGCAAAGCATGTGTGTGCTCACATGAATACAGCTGTGGTTTCTCTTCAGCATTAGGTAATGATCTTTCATAAAAGAAAGGAGTGAAGGCTCCTGCTATTCTGTTCAAAGGAAGGACGTTTATATATTTTATATAGCACTCTTTATACTGCTGTGTTATGGTATGTAATATATTGGAAGTTCTCAGTCTGTGATAGACCCCCAAAGGGTAGACATGTAGGTCCAAGAGATGAAAAAAATCAAAGACATGATCTCTTGACAGAATTATATAACCTTCTCACACTGCCTCTGAACTTCATTGAATCCTCGAGGTGACAGAAAGCTGGCAAGCTAAGTAGAAGCAGCTGCTTGTGATGGCATGCCTAAGATATATGAATCTATTCCGTGTGATCAATGGCTGAATGCTCA
Organism: Syrrhaptes paradoxus; assembly: GCA_013400615.1. Lineage (NCBI taxonomy): Eukaryota > Metazoa > Chordata > Aves > Pterocliformes > Pteroclidae > Syrrhaptes > Syrrhaptes paradoxus. Next base: position 128,349 of record VZTO01023635.1, on the reverse strand, counting down.
ACAGCCGAAGTCATTGATCACCATGATGACCCCAGTTTCTGCTAAGTTCATCAGGCTGCTGTGGAGGCTTGAAGAAGGAGGGAGTGTAAAAAGTAAAGTGGGACATAAACAGCAAAGGGAGGAGAAAGACAGGCACGAGCTCCCCTCATAAAAACTACTCAGGAAATTGCAAAGCTCGTTACTACGTGTGCGGTACTTGATCACACTGAAGTTTTGCTTTAAGGTGCATACCTGAATAAATGCTGAGAAGTTCTGTTCTATACATAGTCTGGGATTGCCACAGGAGCCTGCCTTCCATGGAATTTCAATCAGGGTTAGGGGTCTAGGTTCTGCATACTCCTTTGTCAGTCAGAGCTCTAATATGCACGTGCACACGCACATGAACCTTATTTTTTATAGCCTTTCCACAAATGTTCTTTAAAATATTGCATGTAATAAACAAAATATCAACCCAAAGTATATGCCAAATTTTGCCAAAAAAAGCAACAAAGATATAGTGCAAGCAGAGTGTTTATTATGTGAACACGTAAAAAGGGTACAAGTGAGTTTTATTAAATGTGTTCTACTCATAGGCAAAAATAATTTAACAATTGAATTGTTTCACAAAAGGAACTATTTTAGTGCAGTTGCATAATGAAAAATGACTTTGGTAGAATGGCAGAACAGGTTTCCAAACGTCTCAGAGGATTTATCTAATTTTCTCAGTTCGCTCATAAAAATACCTTTTACAGCTTTTTACTACAAAACTTGGAAAACTCAAATGGGCTGCAAAAGGCCAAGCTGGGTTCCTCCTATCTATCTCATGCATCTTGTTATTACTGAAGATGCTCCCAGTTAAACCTTAGCAGTTCTTCTGCCACCCTTTATTGGGATAGTTCAGTTTTAGTATAGTACAGAATTTAAATGCCCTGAGACTGCATAAATCTCATTGTTGATACAGTAAGTAATGCCAAAAAGAGAATTCAGTTCACTCCATCAGAAGTGGGAATAAAAACACTTTTTCCACTAAAGTAATCATACATGAATGTGAATATACACAAGGGGCCTGATCCAGAAGTAAAAGTCTCTCCCAATAACCTGGAATCTGGATTTAGTCCAAAGAGCGTATCTGTTGAACAAAACCAGTACATTTTACATCAGTGCTTTTGAGCCTGGAAGTGCCCCATAAAGGCAAATGTCTTTGAGGATGTTGTTTAATTCAAGGTTAGATTTGTTTCACAGAGCTCTGTTCTAAAGGAAATATGGTCTCACATATACAAATTGTTTAGTTTCACATAACAAAAAATTATATGAATCTCAGCTACTTGCATTTAGTATTCATGATGCACCAATTAGATTATAGGACTTGAGCTTAGAGCCAAAGTGCTCAAAGCAGAAGAGAAGATTAATTTCCGTTTTCACTAGGAGAAAGCCACATCCCTATTTGTTGTATTATTCTGATGCATGCATTAATATTTCTTGAATAGTTTTCATTTTCACATATTTCCTTTCATTATATAGCAGTTGGACTATAAATATAGCCATTAGTAAGATATAGTTTCCAAGTACATAGAATCAGAGGAAGACATGCTTTCTTTTGTCCTGGTGCAAATTGGGAGTACTTCCAGTGGCACTGCTGGGATTACAGTATTGTAAAAATGACACAGAATCACAATTTTAATCTTCCTTCCTACCATACCTTCGTATCCTCATCTCCAGGTCCAAATGTTCTTTGATTTTTGAGCACTTTTAAGTCAACAATGATGCATTGTCATGGTAATAACTGCTGTATAACACTGTCATGAAAATAACTGAATTAACTAGTTAGAGTACAGTTCCTTATTTCATTATGTGACAAGGATATTGAGCCATTTTATTTTTCTTTCTCAGTGTAAAACACGGAATAATTCACACAGCAAATTCTTTCACACTGGCATATATTGTTTTGAGGTCTGAATGAAGGGAAGTAGTAAACCTAACAATTTTACCCTCAAAGATAAACAATCTGTTCAGTTTATTCACCTTCGCCTCTGATGAGTGCATCCATTTGAACCTGCATAAAATGTGATTTTCAAATCCAAATTTAGCATATATTTAACACATACTACTACTACTGGTTTTTGTGCTTGCGTCTTCGATCTCAGTAGGCAGACCTTTGGCCACGTCAGTTCTGCACATCTCAGGTATTTTTTGTGGGATTTTATTGAATCCCCAGGTACAAAAAANAAAAAAAAAAAAAAAAAAAAAAAAAAAAAAAAAGGACTCTCTTGCATTTAGTTTTAGAAATGCTGTATCAGGACAGATTTTTTTAGAAAAGTTTTCAAAATTGATCTCACTCCACCAATTCCAGATATTATCAGATGTGATTGTCAGCAAAACCACTTGCCATTACACTTCTGAGCTGGGTAGATCTCTGTCTTCTTATTGTTTCTGGACTCTTCTGTTATGTATTCCCACCATCCCTCTCCCTTCAGTCCTGTAGTTTAATGAGATTGACAGAAATTCCCTCCATTTTTGTCTTAAAGGCAGACAAAAAAATGTGCATGTCATTTTGCTTGAAAGTCATAACACTTACATGATTTAAAAAAAAAAATTCCTGCAGCAGAAATGGGATCACAGTCAGTTGGCCCAGAGGAACTCCTAGACACATACATCTGGATAAATTCCTGCTGTTCACTTTTCTCTTGCCTGTAGGCATTTTTTAACAGTTTTCAGTTCAAGTGCACTCTTACCTCTTGTTTAATTTTAATTTGTCTAACAACATAATAATACCCCTTTAGGGAGTATTAGTGCTACAGAAAGAGCATGCATAAATTCTGTATATACATATATGTATGTATGTATGTGTATAACATACATAAAAACTGAGCAGTGCCTCCTCTGTAGCAGTTCCTCTCTCCAGCTTGGTTAAGCGTTAAAAAAAATAATATAGTCACTTGCATAAACAAGGAAAATGGACTCTGTATTTAACAGGCTAGAAATGTTCCTTAGACTGCAGCAGAGCTGAAACTGGGCGGCTGGAGAGCTGAGCAGAAATTGCTGCAAGCAATATACCAAGCAGTGAGTTTTCACCCTGGGGAGAGGGAGAAGCAGACTGTGTTGAGCACCTGGAAGTGGGAATCAAAAAAAATGAAACTCTGGAGAATTTTACTCAGGTTTTGAATTTTTCTGTCATGCTACCCTGTCTCTCTGTCACACATTTTTCTCCCTTCTTTGGCAACCACATGAAAAGGGGAGCTGCAGCAGCTACCAGTGCCAGACTCCATGTCTTCTTCTGAAGGCAAGACATTCAGGCTGCAAAGAGCCAGGGTCAGGAGAAATGGGCAATTCCCCTAGAAAATGTCTGTTTTGGTGGGTCAGGAAGAGGCTCTGTGATGGATCCCTGGACTGCAGCAGCTCTTGGAGAAGGTGCCTACAGAGAGCAGGGTGGTGCTGGGCAGTGGGAGGATGCCAGGAGCTCTGCTGGTGCTGGAGAGGAAGAGAACTCTGCCGGATTGCTGAAGTGAGTTTTTGGAGGTTATAAAAAATGTAGTTTATTATACTCAAAATGAAGGAAGGGGTGGGTTAGGTTAAAACAGAGACTAAGGAAAAACCTACTTGAAGAAGGAATGAAAGTGGGGGAGGAGACTATTACTGAAAATTAAAGGTGACCCATGGCAAAAATTTGTAAACTGCTGATAAGTAACCTAGTAAGAACTGTGTGTCCCGTACAGACAAGCCTTAGTTTAGAGATTACATTGTATTATATTTTATTGTACCCAGAGGAAAGCACACCCTCACCAAAAAACTGTTTTGAAAATGCTTAACTTTCAATTATTACAAATAAACACAAACAGGTAAAGTTTATAAAGTTTAAAATACTTTATCTCTAACAAGTCTGGATTTTTTGTATCGGTAACTTATTCCTAATATTTGTTGGGTAGGTCTTTCATACAATCCTAGACAAGAATCAAAAGGATAGGGAAGTATGTTCCAGAATTGGACTACTTATACTGGAAATGTACATGAATATTCCCTCATATATCAGCCTTTACCTCAGTTATACTTCATAAATTCATAAAATTAACAAATTAAACAGGAATGTGCACAGAGGAACATATAACAACTCTGTCCATTTCCCTATTTTTCTTAGCATTTCTGTTCCATGCATCTTTCTTCATATGATCTTTGAGCCCATAAAGAATAAAGTCAAATTTCCTCCCTTCTGTACTGCAATAAAATCCCACAAGGTCCAAAAAGTATCCTCTAATGATAAGGCACTGTTCTGTGGGGGTTTTTGCAATATCTTTTACAAAAGTCTCCAGTTTATAAACAAGGAATATATTGTTTAGCATAGATTCCAGTTGTATTTGACATAAATAATGTCAGCACTATAAAATTATTATTATAAAGACTATGCACCAGATTCTCAGCTGGTGGAAATCAGCAAAGCTCTTCCCATATTACATGAATCAACCTTTAAATGAATTCTTTAAGTGGAACAAGTTATACTACAAACATTCTGTAATCTTTAGCTATGCATGGATATTGGATTTTTTGGGTATAAAGTTTTGGGTTTTTTTTAATTTTAATTCTAGTACAGAATTGCAGACTCTGAACTTTAAATGATCTTTGCATCCTCTCTGGCACAAATGTTGTTTGGACACATTATTAAACCTTCCAGTTTATAGTTATATATAAATCCTATATTATATCTACAAAGCTGCAGGGAAATACCTGTTTTGAACTATTGGGACCAGCCCTGCAAACATAAATAGTTTTCATTTATAAGATTAAACCTGTTGATTTCAAAGGGTATATGTATACAACTTCAGAAGTACTGATGTGAAAAAGCATTGTAGATTCTGTAACTTGTAGCTTCTCCTTCAGAACCCTGAAGATATAGCAGCTTCACTGATGGATGAGGAGACAGTGATATCATATGACATGGACCAACAAATGTTGGGCTTCAGCATCTCAGCTGAAAAAGTCTCCCCAGATCCTCAACAGACATCCCATGTAACATGGACTTTCATGTTATATATGATCAGATCCCTTGTCATGTATGAAAAGCATACTGGGCACATATTTTCCTGTATTTTTGTAATAAGATGGTACTTTTATGGTTTTTCAGTATCTTGAGCCTCTACAAAAGCTTCTGTGGCTCATATGGAGATAACCTGTAGCGAGTGACTTTATGTTGCACTGTCAGGGGGACTGATCACACTTCGTTATCATCGACAAGATGTGGAGTGGTTCTGACTCTGACCCCATTGCACCTCTCTGGGACAACAGTGTCCCAAGTCAGCTCTGTATTTACCCAGGGTTTCCAAGATCTTTTGAAACTGCGCTGTGATAGATGCATGTGAGCAGATGAACAGCTAGGAAAAATGCATGTACAAGCAAAATGCAGTGTAGAATATTTTCTTTAATGAAAAAAAAAACAAAATCAACTAATTGACTATTTAAAGACAATCTTCAGAATACTCAGAATTATTTTTAATGCCTTATTGTCTATCATTCTTTCCTATATGTCTGACTATAATCCAATCTAATTCAATCTATCTAATGCATTTTTAATGTGTTTTTCACCATAGAAGCTAGGCACCATTAGGAACTTATCTCTATTCCTTCTTTACCTTGGTGGTGACATGTTTTCAAATGAGACAATATTCTATGTCAGAAATATCAAGACTTCCCATAACCTGAATTTAGTAACCCTCGTGTACTTTTAGCTCTTGACTCTTCTTTTCATTTGGAGTCCTCTCCATTTCAATATGGAGTCCCCAGTATCTGCTCATCACTCCTAATTACTTTTATTTTAGCCTATGTCCCTGATTTCCGGGCCAAGAAGTTTAAAGAACTATGACGTACTCTGACAAAGCATTTAATCAGGGCTGAGTAATCAAGCAAAAAGCTTTTCAGGGCAGGGTGGAATATGGGAGGAACCATATTGTCTGCCCAATTATTGTGTTTCCTGTTCTCAGCCCTGAAAGAGTTCCTGCAGGGAACAGAAGACCTGCCCATAGCTTGATGGGAAGAGCTCCCAAGTAAGCAGAAACCATGTAAAAAGCAAGTGGTGGCAGAAAACAACATAAAATCAGTGAAGTAGAAAAGATTTAAAGTATACACACTTCTCATCTCCTAAAACCTTTGCCATGAAGGTGCAAAATTCTCTAGAAATATCTGTGGGTATGGGTGAGGGGCAGGGGAAACCTAGCCATTAATTCCGAAGAGGTGTTATCAGATGCATCAGGGTTTGGCTGTAAATTTGACTACATTGCTGTGGTGCACAGAGAAATGAGTGGGGAAATATCTGATTAAAGTGTACGTTGCTGCTGAGGCAACTGAATGTTGCCATAGCAATTGAGACGAAATGTGCAAAGAAGTGAGATAATTAAATCTAACCCCTTTAGTAGTTTTGATAGTCAATGCACTGCCAATAGGAAAAGTTATCTACAGTGCTAAAGATAAAACATATTCCTTGTGGAAGTACTCCTTGCTGGTATTTTGTTGCTCTCTTTCTAAATGCATGGCTTCAGGTAGCTAATTTGAATGTTCTCTTTAATAATCAAATACAGTTTTGACCTTGGTCTGTAACAGCCTAGAACTTTTGCTGACTTATTGTATCATGGGAACTGTCTACATAAAATATCCAGAATGTTTTTATTCCCCCTTCCTCTGTGTGCAGTACAGTAAAGCCCGGGCTGTCACCTCAAAGCTTACAGTTCAATAACACACAGAAAGTGCTGCCCTCTTCGGGAGGTAGCAATTAAAAATAGGTGATTTTGTTTATTGATTCAGAAACTGTAGTGACCAAACAGGAACTAGAGAACGGAATGAGGTGGGGGGTTGACATTTATAATACTGATGCCAGAGACACTGAAAGTAGTTGCAACATTAACAGACAAATCTGATTTTAAAAAAGGAAATCAACAACTTGTTAGCATTTCTTAAACAAAATTTGAGAACTGGGTGGGTGGTCATACTCACATCCACTCAGATTGGTGGTGGCACACTGGAACAGGTTGACCAGGGAGGTCGTGGATGCCCCATCCCTGGAGGCATTCAAGGCCAGGCTGGATGTGGCTCTGAGCAGCCTGGTCTAGTGGTTGGTGGCCCTGCATATGGCAGGGGGGTTGAAACTAGATGATCACTATGGTCCTTTTCAACCCAGGCCATTCTATGATTCTATGATTCTTATTTCAGCCAGTGAAAGCCAAAACAAGGAGAAGCCTCTTGACTCACTTAATCTAAAACAATAATTCCATACTCTATATACCAGCAAATAACCTGCTATTAAAAATTATTTGTGTCCAAAAAGAACTCATACATTAGCTGTCACACTAAACTTATTTTACATTCAGCTGCTTTGCTCATCTGAATATATGTAAGGATTTAAGCCATGATTTAGAAGAAGATTAAAACATACACTTAACTTTAAGCACAAACATTGCTGAAATGGCTTCAAAGGGATACTTGTGTGAAAGTATTGAACAACTTGTGTATTAGTCTGGAGGCTTGAATACTTGGCTGATAGGTAGAGGACAGGCCCACAGTTTTCAGCTCATATCTTACAGCATTGTAACTTATTTTGTAGAATTTTAATAATTAAGCAGTTAAGAACTAGAGGCAAAATCTACTCTTTTGTTAATATAATTCCTATTGAAGTCAATGAGAACTTTTATTCGTCTATGAAATGGTGACATTTTATTGGTTTACAAATAGCTTTGGAAAAAAATTATTATGGCTTTGTGGCAGAGGGACTCAAAAGCTGTGTGGAGGAAAGGCAACTACTGCTTTGTGAAATGAATGGATGTTTTATGTAACAGTCCTGAACAGGCAGTGGACTACTGACTACCTCACCCAGCCAGCATGGTTTGCAGCCTGTGAGGGCTGAGGAGCAAAGATCTCTGGGAAGGACACAGAAGCCAGTGCTTTGTGGGAACTTGGCTCATCTGAGATGGATGTTCAGAGGGTTCATTTTAAGCTTACATGAAATACTGTTTCTTTGGCTGAGGGGGACCCTATTTTCCTGCATTTCATAAATGAAGCAAAAGAGATATTCTGTGCTACATCTCACATGAAGCATCATATAGAAGAGGTAGCCCACAAAGAATGGAGCAAAAGTGGCTTTAAGCCATCTCAGTAGATGCTCAGATTCAAGGCTGGATACAGGCCAATGAATCTCCGCGTAAATTAGAGCAGCCCTCAGGGACTGTTCTAATTTACATTAGCTTTATCCAGGCTCCCTATATCTTGTGCTGTGCTGCAACCTAGATTAAGTCTGAATTTCTGCAGCACTGAACACCCTGGAAACTCCCTTTTTGCCCAAGGTGAACTCCTTGAATGGAAATAACTCGTGTATCGTACTGGGGAATTCTTTTCTACCTGGACACTCCCTTACCTGTAAATACCTTTATTTCATCCAGTCTGATGATCTGGTATATGTGGTCATGGTGAGAAACTGGAATCAGTCTATCATTTATTTTAGTTTTAAGTTTTCCTCTTTAAAAGTAATAGCCCTACCTAGACATTAACATGTTTTTTTCTAAGTGGTTTGTGACTGTGTCTCTTGGTTACAGTACCATTTTCTAAACATAATTTTTAATTGAATTCCTTAATTCTTTCCCTTGCTTGTTTACTTTAGGATTTAATTTTCTCAAAGAATAAAAATAGTTAAGAATAACAAGTGGGTTTTAAATGTTCTCCCTTCTTTGGCATAAAACTGTTTTATTTCTGAAAACTATGTACATAGGCAGATAGGCAGATTCTGTACCTAACCCTGGCCACTTCAGCAGGATTAAAGTTGTATTCTGTGTGAGAAATGATCACAGAATCTAGCCTATTGTCCTGAAAACTTTTTATTCTTGAACTGCACAACTGGGACACGTAGCACAAGATGTTATAGAAAACTTAGAAACCTCTCTGTGTAGATACTGAGTGAGAGTGATCACTCTCTGTTCAGCCTTTAGTTCAAGGAACTGGTAGCAGTGATTCATTTCTTTCTAAAGAAAACAGAATAGCTACAATGTCAGGTATAAAACAGACTGAAAGGGATAATAGGAGAGAAGGAAGAAAAGAGAGTTAACTAGTATCCATTCTTTCATTCCCACATCACAGTTAAAGCATGCTGATGAGGTGTGTGATGTACTTGGTACTTTCTCTGTGCCCCAGTCCAACCATTGCAAACTTACAACCCATGAGCAATCTTTTTCTAAAGCAAAATGTAAACGCTAGTTAACTATTTTAATGACTGTGAAAAGATTTTTTTAAAAATCATAATACAAATTTCTTGATGAGTTAAGAAGAAAATATTTAACATTTCATTGATAATTGTCTCTTCTCATCTTAACCCCTTATGTACATGTTTTACCTTGTCTTCTCCCACTCCATAGCAGGGTGACAGCAAGGCCATGGTTTTATTTTAAAAAGCACAATCCCACGTTGGATGCCAAGATCCTATGTCTGTATTTTATGAACACTATGCAGATAAATTCCAGCTGGCATGCATTTCTAAATACAGATATGCACAATAGCCTGTGCTTTTTTCTAATCCGGTACCTGCTAAGTACATGTAATATATATTCAGAACTGCATTAAACTATTGATCTGTGATTTGAACACGTATTTTCATTCTTTGTTTTGATGCTGATGCATTGTTTGGCAGCTAGAATCCCTGCAGATAAGAGTATAATAACTAATAACATTTTCTTTGCTTTCTAGGGTCTTTATGGCAGAATGATGAATTCCATGTTTTCCAGAATGGTAAGCAGAAAGCTATTTCTGTTTCTGATAACAAAGAACATAAGGTAAATTCTTGTAAGAAAAGATTGTCAAATTGCTTGAGAAATAACTGTACTGTACAATTTCATAATTATATGGCTTACACAACCAAAAATATTTGAATATTCAAAACCTGTAAGCTAACTAGAAAAGATTTGCAAAACATTATGCTAATTATTCAAAAGAAAACAAGTCAGGATTTAACATCCTTGTTAGAAATATTGCTGACCCTGGAACACTCAACTTTTTATTTTTCATAATAATTTATTTTAATGTATAAATTCTCATAAATATAAATACGTTGTTCTATCAGTGAAGAACATAAGTATCTCTCTTATTTAGGCTGAGAAAGGGTGAGTTCCATAGCATGTGTTACTTTTGAATTGTATAAAATTGAACTTTATTTATGTTTTACTCGGGCTTTCCTGTATCTGTGAATTTAAAAATATGTAGTTTCCAAACGTAGACATCACTTTTGCATGCTATCATGTTGCTAAAAAAGACAGTTTCATTTGTCGCTCTTTTTTACTTATGGCTGAAAGAGGCAATATTTATTTTGCCCCTTGATCGTAACATCTTTACAGTCAAATAAAAAGAAAAATTCATCGTACTGTATGTGTAAAGGTCATCCTAAAATAACATTTCTGAGCAAACTATACTGAATCCTATGAGCACGTTGCTAAGGAGAAATGTTTTCCAACAGGTCTTGGGCATTCATTTTACAAAAAAAATTCTTTCCCATTACATAAAAATGTAGTCTGAAATCAACATAAAACCATCATGAAGTGAAGCTACTGTTAACGTGGAAAGAAATACTACTCAAAAAATGTCCCATCGGAGCATAAATTCTCACTTGAAATGTGACTGCTTCTTAAAGTTACACTTGAAAGATCCTCCATCTAATCCCAAAAGGAACTCCCAACCCTTTAAAAAAGGAGATTATTTGGAAACTGTAATGCATAAAAGCTTAAATCAATGATAGATTTAAAATATGTGGGACTGATTTTTTGTTATCTTTGATAGAAACAGTACCAAAGTTGCCAGTGTTCAAGAAAACCAATAGCAAAACACAAGATTTATGATGAACTTTAAGAATGATTACTTGATTTCTGATGAACATGGAAGGTTAGTTGTTCTTTGAAACTTCTCTCTAGGAAAGTGAAACCTGCAGGTGAAGTTGTTTTGAGACACTTGTTTTTGATTTGTAGATCTAGTCCTCTGATAATAACAATGAGGTCTGCTTTGGCAAAGTCTGTAATGTATTTTTACCTGTCTGCTAACAAGGGGTATTTCAGAAGTATCAGGGTTGAGGAGCCTTTACGGTGGTATCTATGATTAATGAAAGGGAAAAGTCATGTTGAACTAAGGGGGTAAAAAAGTGAAAAAAGAAAAAAAGAAAAAAAAAAAAGAACAGTCCAAACAGGCACAAGAACTTCATGCACAAACATAAAAATGTTCAAAAATAACTCAAGAGTCTTTTTTAACCAAAAAGATTAACTATGTGACAGTTAGGTATGTTTGGGTTTAAACCATCAAAGGGCCTGTCTCTTTTGTGTATATTTGCCTATTAGCAGTAGATACTTGGCACAAGGATCATATGTAGGTTGCAGCCACAGACAGACACTTGCACTGCATACACCCTTTTCTGCAATGTTCATTAGGCAATAATATTGTCAAAGGTAAGTGTTTACCAGCAGCTTTAGTCTACTTAAAACCATTTTAGCCTGGGGCTTATCTTGTGAAGAAGGCTTGGGGGAAGGGCAGAAAAGAGACACAACATTTCATTTTTCATGGAAACAAATGTATTCAGCCAGTATCCTGATTTGAGGTAATTCATAACTCTAAATTTGCATGTTAAGTGAAATTATAATTATTTTTAATTTGAGGCCAACTGTGTGATTTACATTATAAGCAAAGAAGATAGGACAAAGGCTTGGACCTTACGGGTTACTACAACAAAGACAGTAATAGATTATTTTTGGGAGAATTAATTTTTATATGTATAACCATGTACACCTCAATGAATTTTCCCTGACTTGTTCAGGAATACAGGGTTACTCTGCTGATTATGGATTTTCTTTATGTAAATACTAATTCAAATATAAATATATTTTCAAGTTGGATGTCTTGTTTAAGGAATGGGAAACTGAGCTTCCTCATATTACACCCTTTCAACATTGCAAGGTGTTTTTTAAATCCTAAAACCAAGATAAATATCATAGAAGAAAATAAATTGTTGGATATAATTAATATCACTTTAAGAAAATACACTTTCCTTCTCATTTCAAACTCTAGCTGTGCTCAATGAATAAAGATTAAATGCACATTATTATGAACAGTCACAACATCTAGATTTTAATCTAAAATTTGATTTTTTTCTATATGTTAGGAAATTATCTGTTACCTCAAATTATTCCTAAATATGTAATATTTAGTGGTAGCATTTCATTAAATATACAACTAATTTGTCATTAATTTTTAATTCCACAACTATTTTTAATATATGGAAAATAATGTTTTAGATAAACTGAGAACATAAAAGACCCACTAACATACGTAGAAGACCACTGCAGTTAAAACTGAAGAACAGGAAAAACATTTCTCACTTTCCTCCCAATTAAAACTCTGTGCAAGTATTCTTTTAGCGTATAGATCTCTTTCGGGATTCTGGTTACACAGAACTTTTTGGTTCATTTAACAGGAATAATATTCATCTTAATTAGCAAAAACAATTGATGGGCTTTTCTCTTTTTTCAAGAGGGAGTTCACTCAGTGTACTGATTACGAGTAGTAGATTATCCTGATAAATGAAAAGTTCTTGTCTCTCTGAACAGCAGCTGAATATGTTATCTGTCTTCAGCCTTGTAGCTTCTTTGTTAGACATCACCTTGTTGAGACAGAATGACTTACTTGGTAAGTGGTTGACCCGATTTTTTTGTCTGGCACCCTGACATTGCTGGGCATTACGCCAAGCTGGATTCTGTAGCTATTTATGACTGCATTCAAGGTTCAACTATGCAAATCACAACTATTAGCTAAAAAAGCATAGCAGATTTGTTTTTAAATATTTCCATAGCTCACAAGGTCAAAGCATTTGTTTTCACAATTTTAAAATATAGTTTTGTAAGTAATGATCAGTGATGTTTAAAGAGATTGTCACCTTTTAACAATTTATTTAGACTGAATTAGACAGAACATAAACATTTTTCTTCATGTGCCACAAAATAGTATGGAGCACAAGGAGAAGAGGCATGAGCCAAAGAGAAAAAATACATATAATTTTATCTGTCTGTGAACAGCTCAGCTGCACCATACAGAATTACAATAAAATAAAATGAACTATGACAAAAAATATTTGGACAATGCAGTCTTCCTCCTGAAGGCCTCTGTAATGAAGTTGGCTGCAGGGAGCTGCAGAGAAGGGCAAGGTCCCAGTGCCTGCCCTGCCTGCAGCCTCGGCAGCTCCACATTGACTGCACAACTTCTGCTCCTAGTTGGTGTGAAATCAGACTCAAACCCCAGCCAAATCCCTAGCCAGTAGGTACTCACAAATATTTATGCCTGTGTTATTTCCTAGAGCTAAATCCATCCAACATCTTTTTGGTGGACTGTAGTTGCAGGCAGACACAGGGTGCAGGGGCTTTGTGGACCCGTTCTCGCACCATGCACTGAAACTGGTTGTTTGCTAGGCTTCAGCTTGGGAGATTTCTGTTGGGTTTGGCGTTGGTTCCTCATCTGACTCCCAGTCCCCATTCCCATGACATTTGAGCAATACCAAGACTGAAAAGTAGGCCTTGTGCAACTTCAGAAGGAGCTAGTGCTACATAAATTCTTTGGGTTGGGCTTGCCATTTGCTCTGTGTTGTCCAGTATCAGTATCCTTTGATAATCATATGCATAGGCTGTCCTTGTTGCTATCATCCTGCAGATCAGCTGTTGATTTGTCTCTGTTCTTGGAAGTAACAGTGAAAACATGTTTACAAAACTAGCAATGGTATATGTTATGTAGTAAGAATTATGTCTACAAAAAATCGAAATGTGGTTTAAACATATATAAAACAACTACTCATAAGCAGAATTTGAAAAGAGTTTGTGTGCACAAGATGTTGCAAGACAGATTTTAAAAGGACGTGTATCTCTACCATATTCTAATTTCCTGACAAACTTAAAAAAGTATTAATAAACCTTACACATGTATCAACAAGCTTATCTATAAAAGATACATAGTTAACAAATAATAATTCTATTAACACAGCACTTAAAAATTCTTCTACAATATAATACAAATAGGCAATATGTAATACAGAATATAGAGAGATAGGTATAATGATATTATAAACTATATATATCAGACAATACAGTAAATTGAGACATTTCTTCTTAGAGAAAACTGAAGTAGATTTAAATACAAGCAGTGCACAGTCTGTTTTCTAATAGCAATTTGGGCATACTTTGGACTAGGTCCAAACTTTGTGACAGCATCCGAGGTAGGAGCACATTGTGGGGTGGGGTTCCCACATTCTGGGGTCGAGTTCCTTCACCAGGTGAGCATCCTTCACATAACACAAAGAGTGCTTAATTTATTGATTGCAACATGAAATAATTAACAAGGCTGAACCTCTGGTTCAGAGTATTTATTTGTCTGAAATTAAGGATTAATATTAAAAAACTAAAATAAAAGTTACGTGGTTTAAGTTTGGTTTATCAGTCAGGAGTTTTCTTTACAGTTGTAAGGCAAAAAGCATTTTTTAAATATTCCATTGACTAAGAAAAACAATCTAAGTGTGAGCTAACAGTGGCTGAGTGTAGTTTTCATTTGTGAGATACTTTTTGTTCACCTGAGTTTTGTGGGTTGTGGTAAAACAACGTATTTCAGAAGAAGTGAAAGAATTATGGGAGAAATTATGTGAATGAGTGCAGAACAAAGACAATTAAAATAAACTCATTGGTCAAAGTCTGAGTTCTCTGTTTTGGTTACCATCCACTCAGAGCAGAAGAAGGACTCATTGGTCTTAGTAGGGTATCTTCCCTTACTTGTGAACTGCAGGGCTGAGACTGTAGGGCTTCCCTGAATCATCTATAATGATATTTCCCCATACTTCTCCTAACAAGGTGTGAAAGAGGCTACCGACAAAATCAGGAAAACACATTAAAGTGGGACAAAAAATAAAGGTTGAATTGGGATATGGAGATTTTCCACCAAATTCATAGAGTTTGCACAAAAAAGTAGAGTTCAAGCCTTACTAACACAAGACAAAGCCCTGGAATTTATTCATGGTTAAATTTCTGTGCTTTAGTCAATCCTTTTTTGAAGAGTCCTTTCTCCAAAGAAAGGCACAGAGCACTGTGTTACAGTAAACACTACAGCAACTCTGTCCACAGTCAAATCTAAATAATAGTTACAAAACTAAATCCAAAACATCAGCAATAAAAATACATAGCATGTATTTCTTTCCTGGGAGTCTACATGGAAATTGAATTCCACTGAGCTGCACTTACACAAAACAGAATTCAATTAAAAAAAAAAATCTGCCTGGATTGCATGCTGTGAAAAGCCCTTGCAAATTTATTTTAGGGACTTCGGGCGTGGAGCCTGGACATAGTTTTATTTTCTTTTTTAATGGAATCAGTCTTAATGTCTAAGGTTATTCTTTACTTGCCTCTGTTGCACAGTTCTCACATATAAGCCAACTGAGGACAACTCGTTATTAAAGAAGTCGGCAGGTGTCCTGTGCTCTGAAACATATTAAATAAAGAACTCAATGGGTTCATGTTGACTGTAAGCTCCGCAAAGAAATTAAATAATGAAGACAGAAGCTCTTCAACAAAGACCAGTTCTGCATAAGAAAAAATGTCTTGTCAGAAGTCGGAAAGTTTTCCAACAGTTTTTTTTTTGGTAGAATATCTGTTTTGGTATTTTCTGAAAACAGGCAGTCTATGGACTTTAGAGATTTAAATTTTCTGACCTGAGTCTTATACAACAGTAAGTGAACAGAATGACGGGAACTGAGTAGTCATAGTCAAAATCTGCCCTTCTCTGCATAGCTTCATTGCTCAGCAAAAGAGCCATGGCAAAATGGCCTCGTTATCACGCTGAAGTTTGTTGAATTGTCTTACTCATGTCAATATTAATATGAAATAGCTCCAGGAAATAAAAAGAAAAGAGTAGAAGAGGGTCCATTGTATTTTTACTTAATGTTTTTCTAATGTATGAAGCCTTCCAGGCACAGAAACATTTAAAATACAGTCCCCTTTGAGATTTAAATGTATTTTGGGATAAGGTAATTTTAAATCACATTAGGAAGGTTCAAAAACCAATATAAATACAGTTCTGAACTTCCTACTTATTCTGAGTTGCTGAGTAATTGCACCAGGCAAAGGTTTTTAGAGTGGGCTTTAATATAAGGAATCACAAAATGTATTGGATTTTCATTTATTAAAACATGTTGTCATGCAGTAATTGTTTGAAGAAAATTGACAATTAAGAAATCTAACTAAGTCTCTTTTTGAAGAAAAATTAAACTTGATTTAATTATCTTTGGGAAAAAAAGTGTTGACCTCAATAGAAGTAGGTTTGGGCAACTCAGAGTCAATTGAAAAATAAATTCTTTTAAGTGCATCCAGACTCACCAAGCACCTTTAAGAAATGGAGTGTTCATAATCAACCAAAGTCTTCTGACAGCTTAATATGACTTTAAAATAGCTAATATGAAAAAATATTACAAAACCTTTGTTGACCAGGTGTTTTCCCTTTTTATCAATACAATATATTCCTATAATGGCCATCCCATGCTCTGTCATTAAAATGTGAGCTTTCCTTTCAGGTGTTTTGCCTCAGACATATGGAATTCTCATCTGCAGTTTTTACCTCCAGTCTCCAAGTTAATCACACAGTGCTCCTTGAATGACAGTTTGCTGCAAACACAATTCCATGCTCTGGGACTCAGTTAGCTAGTGAATTTACCAGAACAATTAAACACTCATTCTCCAAAACTCACCATCAATTTTAATATAAGATACAAGATGACACATTTCCCTGTGTTTGTGATTTCTAAGTTAATGTTGATGAGATTTAACAGGCATAAGTATTTGTAGGACTGGGAATATTGTCTTGGTTCAGCAAAAGTTTGCTTACCTAAACCTGTGCATTTGCAGAAGTGGGGCCTCAGCTTATGTTAAGTTGCAGGTGAAAAGTAAGTATGAGGTTCTGATGTCCTGATGCCATTCGTTCCTACCAATGATTTATTCTGTATCCATATTCATTTTTTCAAGAAGGAAACAAGCAATTGTCTAATATTAATTCTTCCCTAGACATAGCTTACACTTGAATTATTTACCATGTTTGCCAATCTCTTGTTGTCAGCCTAATGCCCATTATGTGTTTAATAGAAATATTTCCCAGAAAGTTCAGATGAAACCACAAAACTATTCCAGTTATATGCACTTCAGCCTCAATGTATGATGGAAAATTTTTCTCCTACCATTTTTTCATTCCAGTTGCCATTGTCAGATCCCCCAGCAAAAATCCATAGTGAGTCTCATCCTTTCTTAAACTGAAATACGTGCACATTGGTCTGCCTGGGTCAAAAATTCTATCAGTGCTACATTACGCCAATCCACGGCCAAATGCAAAAATACGCTTAATGGACCATATGCTATAGCTATCAGGGGGTGCACTGGTAAAACTGAAAGCTGAATTTGGAGCAATATACAGGCTGCAAGCTATGCTTGTGGCTTAGTCTATACGACTGTCTAACACTGTAATTCCAAGCCAAAGAATGTGGCAGGAGTGTGGGAGCTTACCCTTGGAGATCTCTCGAGTGGAGCACAAATGGCAATCTCTAAGTGCACTGGAAGAGTGAGTGACCAAATACATTGAATGCATTCAATCACTTTTAAGACATCTCATCCGTGTATAGCATTTTGATCCTGTGCTTGAGTAAATGTGTGATTAAATTTTTATTAAAAGGTAATGCTCCTATTTTAATGAGAGTTAATTATATATAATTAAAATGAAAGGATTAATAACATTAAACATTTCATCAGAGGTAAAGATAAATATAAGTACATATATTGTAGTATGATTAAATATGAATATATAACACTGAGCATATATGCGCAATGCATTATGTAATATAGCAAATTTATAATATATGAAAAAATATATGAAAGAATATTAAACTCTAGGTACTACGTAAATTAAAGGCCTGGTTCAGTACTTCTGTGTTCATAAAATCTGTTTCATTTTTGGGGGGCAACATACAAAGAATAGTTGGGGTGACCTTAAAAATTATTATAAAAAATCCCTGTGAAACAGATGCTTACACTTTATTGCTGTGGCACCTTTACACGTGAAAAGTGAACTGCAATGCTAAATGATGTATATTTTGGCCACAAAAGAAATCCTTAGAGTCATAGATAAGAATGTGGACATATCTCATTGTTAGGTAGCCCTGAATCCAGGCCTAACTTCTGATTTTCAGACTCTTTGAATCAGGTCTTAAATATTCGTACACAAGGTATTCCTCTCACATGCCACTTGTTTATACCTGACATATCTAATCCCATTTTGTATCTTTTTAAAAAACTCAGTATTTAGTGAAGCAACAAAACAACTTGACCTCTGCTCATAGATACACCATGTTTTAAACTATAACATTCATTCTAGTTGTCATTTCATCCATTAAATACAGAAAATCTGTATCTCCAGTTGTAAATTGCTGTGAATCCCCTCAACCTTTTTCCTGTAAAATTGTGTGCATTAAGATAGTTTAATAAGCTGAAAAATGTGTTAGCTTTTTAAATAAATCTTTAAATTGTGTAACTTTAAATCAGAGAGATGTTTTGGTCTCTGTAAACTATAAGGAACTAGTAATTTTCTAACAAGACCTTAAGACCTTCGGAAGAATTTTAAGGATTTTTATGAACCTCTGTATGCATTCTTTAGATAGATTTTGGCATTGTTTCAGTGTAACTCCAGTGCAACTCATTCAGTTTATTTTATAATTAAGAACAAGGAAATAGTAACAAAATACATAATATATGGTACTTGTGTTTATAATAGAAACATCCATAAAGAAAGAAACATGTTCTAACTCTTCTCATTACCCCAAAGGGAATTGCATCTTTAATCACACAAAGCACAACGGCTTTCTAATTTTGTTTAAAGTGTTTCAGTACTTACAAAAACCAGATCAGGTTATTGTAAATCTAGAGCAAATTAGAATCATTGGCCTCTGCTCAACTGTATTCAAGAATACTATGTAAATCATAAATTTAATGGCATACTAAGACACACATCTGTTTCTATTTTGTAGAAGTTAATAATCTAACTTCAGAGTATTTAAACATTACTTTCATTAACTGGAAAATTGTGAAAAATAGAGACTGCTATAAGTCACAATGCGTTGCTGCATTATGCTAAGGGAAATATAAAAATTGCAAGTCTATACAGTAAAGCATAATTTTCTGAGAGATATGTGCCATTGTCTGTTTCATGACCTTGCAGCTTCTCTGTTTGCTAGGGAAAACATCACTTAGACAAACAGAGCTGCATTGCTAAGTAGAATCTGCACCTGCACATAGTAGATTTCAGTTTGTATTTTTAGTAGCAAATGTCTTTCACAACAAGGAATAGATGATGCCTTAATTCCCTAAACCTTTACAGATAATGACCTAATGTCTTTTCTTA
This sequence comes from Syrrhaptes paradoxus, assembly GCA_013400615.1. Classification (NCBI taxonomy): domain Eukaryota; kingdom Metazoa; phylum Chordata; class Aves; order Pterocliformes; family Pteroclidae; genus Syrrhaptes; species Syrrhaptes paradoxus. Next base: position 108,915 of record VZTO01023635.1, on the reverse strand, counting down.
TAGTTAGCGTTCTATAATTCAAGTAAATAATCTGCAGATCAGTAAGCATATTGCAACTGATTTTAAAGATATTTTTGTCACTAGAGCTGGTAAAAATGTTGTGCCACAAAGATCAATTCTCAGTACATATTTTTATGAATCTTACCTTGCAGTCTAGTGTGTGCACTATCTTATAGGTTGCTCCTTACTATAGTTCTTACTGAAAAGTTTAGTTTATTAACAGATTAACACACTATCTTATACTGTATCATAAATTAGGCATCATGCAGAATTTATGTAATTTTCAAAGAACCAACTGTGTATGATTTGTTGGAGAAATACTTCACTGTTTTCAACTTTTGGTTGTAAAGCTACTAGTTTCCCCAAAGGAAAGAAATGTATTACCATATATCACAGAATCACAGAATGTTAGGGATTGGAAGGGACCTCAAAAGATCATCTAGTCCAATCCCCCTGCCGGAGCAGGAACACCTAGATCAGATCACACAGGAACGCATCCAGGCGGGCTTTGAATGTCTCCAGAGAAGGAGACTCCACAACCTCTCTGGGCAGCCTGTTCCAGGGCTCTGTCACCCTCACTGTAAAGAAGTTTTTTCTCATATTCAAGTGGAACCTCCTATGTTCCAGCTTGAACCCATTGCCCCTTGTCCTATCACTGGATGTCACAGAGAAGAGCCTGGCTCCATCCTCCTGACACTCACCCTTCACATATTTATAAACATTAATTAGGTCACCCCTCAGTCTCCTCTTTTCCAAGCTAAAGAGACCCAGCTCCCTCAGCCTTTCCTCATAAGGGAGATGCTCCATTCCCTTCATCATCTTTGTGGCTCTGCGCTGGACTCTCTCCAGCAGTTCCCTGTCCTTCTTGAACTGAGGGGCCCAGAACTGGACACAGTATTCCAGATGAGGTCTCACCAGTACTAATCTTTTCGAAAATGTAGTTGAATTCAGTTGCAAGGCAGAATAGAGTTGGTCTGCCAACTTTAGCACTGTAATAAAAGATCTAATTTGTAAGGTTTACTATGATAATGGATCCTAAGGTGATAAATTTTGACCAATAAATTCCTTGGAAACTCAAAACTGGGTTGCACTATGTGGCAAAGTTAAAATATGCCGAATATTAAATTAAATCTTTATTAATAAAATTTACAGTGTCAAACAGGTAATTTCTTATAGAATTTTTTCTCTTCAAATAATATATTTATTAAAACACATCAAATCTTTGGGAAGTCAGATGTCACATACGTGCTGGTTTGCTTGTGCTAAAATTACCTGCGGTAGTAGATACTTTGCATTAAAGCTTAGGGTGCATAAAGCTGAATGGGATTTATGTAAATAACTGTATGAATATGTATCTCGTATTTTACCAGCACTAATTTCAATGAACTGTATTTGAGAAAGAATTATATTAATATATACAACTGATAGGGAATTTGCACATTAATTTTACTAGCAACAAAAATTCTAAGGAAAGCAAATTAAACCAATGTAGCCACATAGAGAGGCAACAGAAAGAGAAAACAGAAAGGCAAAACTGGGCACTTAAATGGTACAGTGCAAATTTGTGGTCTGTTCTACAGCAAGATTCAGTGGTTCCATATGTAGGAAATTCTCCCATTCCTGTGTAAATGCATATGGAGTTCTCAGTTTGCTTTCCAAGCATGCAATAAAAGCTTGTGTGTGTTGTCTTAATGACATATTAAATGTAGTGCTATAATTTACCAGCTAAAATATGAAAAGATCCTATTTTTGGTCTGATTATTCAACAAACGGCAGACAGTGCTCATAGTGAGGTGAGGAATAGCATCTTAATTAATTATTGAATATATTTTAATATTTATAATTAGCAGTAATACTAAGCAGTCAATCGATGTTCCTCACAACAGGAGCATGGTAGTAATATCATTCTTTGACTGCAGTGTTTTTACAAAGGCGTAACCATACCTTCAATCACATTCAAATACTATTTGTCAAAAACATCGAGGTCTGTCAGAAGCACATGATCATTTAATTAAAGAAAAAAAGGTGGAATATCTTTGATCCCTATATTTTAGTGATATTAATTCCCATGTGCTGCAGGTGTTTGTAATGTATAACAAATCATTAGTGAAACAGAGGCTTTTATAGGCAGTTTCGGTAAAGGAAAATGACTGTTCTTACAGCTGCCGGAGTTACACCTGGCAGTGTAACACAAGCATGACAAAATGTGAACTACAAGATGCAAGCCTGGAAACAAATCTGGGTCTCCCTCTCCATGCTCTGTCCATGCCAGCTGAGATGGATTGCAAAGCAGTGCTGATGTACAAAGCTGATGGGGAGGGGAGTGAGCCTGAATTTGCTGCTGTTTCTGGGCTCTCTGACCAGTGATCCATGATGCATCTCTGGTATCTGCTCCAGAGGGAGCCAATCACATAACTGTCAGCATTTCAATGGCAATCAGTACCAAGATGAAAAAATATATTCTTATAAGAAAACGTAAGGGACAAAGTCCTTGGTTTAAACCGCAAAACAAAATCAAAGCAAGTATAACCAATCAACTGAGGTTATGAGCACTTCCAGAGTGGTAAGGGAAACTGAGAAGCAGAACCAGATGAATGACTTATACATCGGCTTGATTAAAGCCACCACTCTAAATTAAAAAAAGAAAACAATAGAAACACCCACTTGTTCATACAGAATAACACCTGGTGGCACACTGGGAAAACAGTAAATGTGAACTGAAATATGCAAGTTTGGAAGCAAATATGGCTCTCATGCCCTGCCTTTCGATAAGGGAATTTCAAAGTTGCAATCACGAGGTGAGGAAGCCCCAGTGGGAGGTTCTTTTCTGTTCATGATTGATCGTGAGCACCCTGTTCTTCCCTGTTCATAATTTATTACCATATCTCTGAACTTGATTATTGTGACTGTGGACCAGATTTTCATGTAGGCATTGTATAGAATTTCAACAACTACACTCCTAAAGATAAACGTGGAAGGAATTTAAGGCCTAAGTCTAAAAACCTCTCTGCTTCAATGCTGCCTACCTGGGGAAGATGTCTCTGTTCAATGGGCACCTCCATGTTTTTATATGACATTTTCCTACAACTCTAATGCTCATCATGCCAAATATTGCTTCAGTCAAGATAAACCAGACTAAGGAGCTCTGTGCCTATATCATTGCTAAGACTGTCTGTTAAACAAAGCGAGCAGTTAAAGGTGACAGTCATGCTGTAACAGCACCTGACACCCACCAACACAGTTAGCCTGTCACTAAACCCAGCAGTAGTCACCAACTTCTTCTAAAGGTGTAGCTTTATTCTACAACCAGCAGTTAAGAGACTTGGCCAAAGTGTGTGAAACAGGATCAGTTCTCTCCTTTGCCTGAAGGGATTCAAAGGCATCTCTCTCCCCAGCTGAACAGTTGTCTAACCCAGAGCCTGATTGGAGATGGAGATATTCTCCGCTTCTCCTGTTAAACTCATGCACCAGGCAGAAAATGATTCAGGATTCACTGGGCTAGAAAGTGAAAGCACCAGAGGGAACACGACCCTGTAGCCTAACGATTTGGGCAGTCAACTGGAATGAGGAGGCCTGAATTCCAGTTCGTGGTCCAAGAATTTGATATATTTAATCCCATAACTTCTCAAGAAAGTAAATGGAACCTTATCCCTAATGCAGGCATCTAAACATTTAAGGGTTTGTAGAGCTGTGCAGATAAAGATTCATATCTCTCCAAATCTTGGCCTTTGCCATCAAGAACACGGATTCTAACAGTGCCTGGGATCATTATATTAGGTGCTTGGGTAAGAAGAGAAAAGCCTTCATGGATACATACTTGCAAATACAATGGTTTGGCTTTGAATTCTCCATACTTCGTTCATCTTTTTTGCGTCACCTTTCATTTTGTGACACACAAGCAACAGCAGAGTGGCCAGCAACCTGGTTAATATTACAGTTAGAAACACTCTGTAATAAATGTAAGTTCTAGATCTGCAATTGCAGTTTGATAAAGCAAATCATAAGAGGTATAGGGGTTCAGCACAGATATCCAGTCCTCCCATTCAGTCTCAAATCTTCCAATTCTGTTACATCAAGCAGTAGAGTAGCAAGAGGTGAGGAGAAGAGGTGAGAATATGCAGCGACCTCCACACATGCCAGTCTGAGATATGGGGTACTTCTCTGGCTTGAAATTACTGAGTGAAAGAGATAAAGAGATTTAGCAAAGTCATAGCAAATTGTATAATATAGTTGCGTCAGACAGAAGAGGAGAAGGAGGTCCCTACGTGGCAGGCAAAATTACATTTATTTTAAATAGAAAAATCTATTTAATTTCTTGCTATTATCTTGGGCTGTGCTTCTTCCTTTAAAGAATATTTGCTGCCCAAATGCAGAAGTAATACCTATGCAGATACAGCAGTTGGAGAGAAAAGGGAACCTAGAATGTGCAAAACCATTTGGAGAATTGGGATCTCATGACATATCTCTTTCCTCAAAAGCTCAGCACTGCAGTTCCTTTCCTGGTATGATCATTTCAGCTTCTGTGCTGAGCTTTTCATATGAAAACAGGGAATCGTACTCGTCTCTTTTTAAATGTATCCTGCTACGTGACTCCTAACAGTTCAGTCCTGAAAACTCTTTGGCCTTTATACATACCTGCATCATTCAACTGTAAACTTCTCTCCACCAACATACACCCATAAACACTGAAAGCCCAAAGCCAGGAATACACATTGACCTCCCTCCATTGCTCCCCCAGAATTATTTTTCAGAGAGAGGAGAGGCAATTGCAATGTCTTAGCATGAACATTAAAAAAATTAATCTAAATTGACTGGTAAAAATCATATTGATCTCTCATAATTTATTAACATCATACAAAAATCCTGTTTCAGAATAGCTAGTTAATATGGCATACACATGCTTTTCTTTCATAGATGCATTTTCTCTGAACAAGGTTGTTTATAATATTACTTAATTAAACAAAAGTAAATTAATTTCTGTCTAAGAAACAAGAAACAACAGCTTTGTTGAATAAAATGATCTTCATTTACTTGAAGCTATTTAAATTAAAAACATGAGTTTCTACAGTTGGAAAAAAAACATCCATGGTTAAAATGTTTGAAGCCCATCAATCTCTTTAACCACACAGCTAATGTGTTCCTTCTGTTTTCTTTGAATGAAATCACCATGAGTGGTTAGATGTTGATTTAACATAAAGCAAATGGAAATGGGTGTTTCCTTAGTCATGTGTAGAACTTATTTTTTAAAATAATTAGCAAGTGTTATGAGTAAGTCAATGATTTTGTCATTTCTTAAATAATTATATATATTATGAGTCATTAAAATTGATTATTGAAGTAAACTATGGAAAATGCAAATTCATTTATTTGTTAGGAACAGCTGCAAAATTCTCTTATTTTATTGATGGGTTTCAGTTTTTTCCCAAGTGACATTAAAATCAATTACTCAGTTTAAAAGACTGGTAATTGTCAAGATATATTTCCAAACTTTTAAGACAATACACTGGATATTTCCTCTTAAGAGTTGTATCATGCAAACCTTATTTATATAGATTTGTCTGCAAAATTAATTGGAGTTTTCCCTAAATAAACAAGCAAAATTTTGCCTTTTAAGTTTTGTGTTGAAATAGTAAAATCACAGAATGGTTTGTTACTTTCCCATGTACCATGGAAAAAACCCATGTTTTTACATTATACCAATTAAACCCTATCTTTATAGTACACCAATTTTAGCTGATGCTACTGCATTACATATATACAAACTCTTCTGTCAGTCTTTGCTGACATCTAATTATAAGTTCATTGATACATTATTCACAGGAGTACATACAGATAGGAGGAAATGTCAGTCGCTAGTATTTAAAGTTCAGTCATAAAACTCCAGTAATAAAAAAACAGGTTGCATAAAATCTGTGTAAAATGTTTATCATGGGGTAACTGACACTCAGAGCAATGCAGAATATTATTTATCAAGATATTAAAACATTTTAAATTAACCTTTTTAAGAATAGGCAGATGTAAGCTGCAATTCTATGGCATAAAACCCTCTAGTGGAGTCTACAAGATCATATACAGATATAATAATTTAGCTAATTTTTGCTGCAGGTTAAATCATCTTTCTCAGATGCATCTCCTTCAAGTACACAGCTGACAGTCAAACCTTTTCCAGTTGTTCCTGTCCTATACATAGCCCCTAGAAATGCTAACCGATATACAGTTCTTGTGATTATTTCAAAAATCAGTATGAATTTACTCTTAGTTTTTCAAGGACATGATCCAGCAGGTTCACCAAAGCAATTTGAGAGCAATGTGCACAGAATATACAGCTTAACATGAAACATTACAGAAGTTAATATTAGTAAAAGGGACAAATAAAATATTATCAAATTATTTTGCTAAGATCATAAGATTTCTCGTGGTGTTTTCAAGCTAGATATTTTGCACTATTGCAGCAAAGCAAGATTTTACAGAAAATCTACTTATCTGTACTTACTTGTGGAGGCTGTATGGAAGGAGATACATATTTTATAGGGATATGGCAAAAAGCAAATAGCAGGCAGTTTTTATGGTGAAAATAAATTTGTTTTGTTATAATTCCTTCTTATATATTAATATTCAAATCTGTCAATAATTGTGTGGGTGAGTAAAAACTAAAGGATCAGATTCAAGTACGTCATGGGTATATTTGCATACAGTTTTCCTCTTTTAAAGAAACAGATGCTGATTCATGTGAAGCAAAATTAATCGCTTGAATAATAATATTTTACTTGCCAAAACAATATACACCTCTGCCAGGTATTCTTATGTCTTAATCCAGATTTAATGAGAATTAATGGAAACGTGTTTTCAAAACAAATGCTGAAAGGTCTCTGTCTGCATTTTTACCAATTGTTTAAAACTCAGTTTTACAACTTAGGGTTGTAAAACTTAAGAGTTGTAAAACTCCATTTCTGCATGCAGAAAGAAATATGATTCCAGAACTTTTTGATGAAAAGGGGGAAAATAAACTTCAGTCCTGCAGTTTAATCCATGTAGGTGAATTCACTTCGACTTCAGCAGATATTAACACAAGACCCAGTTCTGCAGTTCTTTTCAATCTTTTTGTGGGTAAAAAAATTTACATACTTTTTGCTCCAAGTAGCAGAATTCCTCTCTCTCATGTCCTCTTAAAGAAAAACTGCCAACCCCACATAGTTCTTGTATTCTTGACTGTTTTCTAGCTAAATCCCGCTCTCATCAACTAAGGAAAAAGCTGTTGGCTCAAGCCTGTCACTTCTTACCTGCAATCACATTTATTTGACAAAAAAAGGCAAGATTTGTTAATTACAAGTTTTAAAACTCTGGTAAGATGATAGTCAATCAATATGTATATCTTTATATTTCTATGACCCTCTTTTTAAGCATATTCCGTAACAGATGCATGCAATGCTTTCAATGAAAATCAGTTTCTAATAAAATCAATTAAAATGCCTGTATGATTTAATTCCATTAAAGAAGAGGTTTTTTTAGGGTTTATGCAGATATTTATAAGGATATTTTTCAGCAAAAAAGAGCAGTCGGCTGTACTAGAGATACACAAAGGACTTAAACTGGGGAAAAAATACAGAACCTGCCCTCTTGCTACATTTTGCTCTCACAGCAACCCACTTTTAACTATACATAGGAGATACAAAACTATCACGGACACATGATCTCCTGTCCTCCCATGCTGAGTTTGGTTTTGAGGCAGTTTGCAGATTTAACCCAGCTGAAACCGGCCGCAGGGAGATGCGCTGCTCACCACGCAGGACTCCTCCTTTGGTCCTAAAAGCCTGGCACTGCTCTGCCACTTCCCAGTCCCCTTGACGGGTACTGCGAGTTGAGGAAGGTCAGCGTGGCCGTGGCGTGCCCACAGCTCTGTGATTTTTAGATACTAATCCCTGGGATTATTGCTAGCACTGCTGAAAGTTTAATGTGGTTTTGAAGACCCTGGAGCGGCTCTATCATTCTTACTACCTCACATGGCAAGGCCTTAAGTATCGTTTCCTTTCAAACATGTCATGTTTCTCTCAATACACTGTTACAATTTTATAAACAGGAACACTGATTGCACAGGTATGCAGAGAAGTCCAAATAATTAAGTTTAAAATAAATCATTACATTAACGAAGGTGATGATCCCGATTTCCTGGTGCGGTGTGGGTGTTTTAAACGGAACTGTCAGGGTGCTTTGGACCTGGAGGACCCGTCCAGGCCCCGAGCGGTCCTGTCTTGTGCGTGCGACTCTGTGGGTAGGTTCACTTGCGACAACATCCCTCCCCTGCTGCAGCGAGGACGGGGGGATGGCCAAAACATCCCCGGGGAGCGGGGAGGGGGAGTCACCAGGCCAGGCCCTGCGGGGGGGGGGTGACCGGGGGCTGCACCCCTCCTCCCACCGCGGCCTCGCGCTGCCTCAGAGAGCCCCCGCCGCGCGCGCAGCCGGCGGGAAGCGCACGCGGGCGCTCCCAGCGGCCGTCCCCCCGCGGGCCCCGCGTGCCCCAAAGGGCGCCGCGTGCCCCCCCGGGGCCCGGCCACGGCGCGCTGCGCTGCTCGGGGGAAGGAGCCTGTGCTACCGCCCAGCTGCTGCTGCCTGACCTTGGGAGCTGGGATCGCTCATGTTGCACAGCCCGAAAGGTCAGAGCGGATCCTCAGTGTCAATGCAGAGAAAAAAACCCTACCGACAACCGCAACCCCTGGTTTCTAAGAGCAGAGTTTTGGAAAGAAAGCAACAGCGCTGTTGGACTGCGTTTTGCACCTGAGCGCAGGAAT